>JAPFRW010000216.1:0-21447 GCA_030778065.1 Akanthomyces uredinophilus
CCCCCTTCCGACAGCCGAATCTCTCCCCAAGTTTGCCCCCAACGAAGCTTTCCCGCGGTGGCGACTCAGCAGGGCTGTGCCCGCCCATGCGCCGCGCGCACAGCCAAAACAAATGGGCGCCGCCGCTCGTTTGGTCTGTGTGTGCTGGAGGCAAGAAATGGAACGTTTCATCCCGAGTTCCCCGGGGTGTGGGCGGGAGGGGATCTGGTCGCACCGAGCGAGGGCACACCGCACACCTGCGACAACCAAGGCTGGTCGTGTGGTTGGGCAATATTGGAAGATCGCGGATGCAGTGATACGGCCCCGTCCAACCACGAAACGCATCTTTCCACGATGCAGATCACTCGAATCCGCAGTCAACAAGTGAGGCTGTGAACAGGCGTGGCCGGCCGCTCCGAATTCGCCTTTGTGATTACTGAGTCGAGCAACGTCTCGTCCACGGACACGCCCTCTCTCTCGCCTCTGACCCAGCGATGGAGATCGACAAGACTCGAAACTCAATCCAGGTTCGTGTAGCTTGAGGCTTATCGGGCTCACATTCGAGCGATGTTCTCTGGACGTACTGAGAAACCATTTGTCAAGGTTCGCTTTTCCCGACGCTAAGCCTTGCGCCATATGCTTCGCGGCGGCTCAAAGGCCGCGATACCCAAGCCCGCAAGTCTTCGTATTCACCGCCGCAGGCCGTCCGTGTGGCAACAAGCCTTGAACAATGTGTCTGCTTACAGACATTCGGAGATTGCATGGACAGCAGCCAATTTCACCAAGAGATTGATCATCGTCATGGGTAGTAGAGCATGCCTGGCACATGGCGGGTGGATAAGAAGGCCGTAAAAGTGACCCAGCAGTAGGGCACGCCCCGCGAGGATCCTGGACGGATGCGAGGCGGTCGTCGCGGTGTGGCGCGAAAGTGGCAACCATGTAATTTGCAACACAGCTGCCCTTTTCATCGTCCCGCAGAGCAGCGGGAGATTGGCCCAAGCATCCATTGCCCAAAAGGACAATGGTTCACTTGTTCAGTTGTCCACCAGCATGCGCGGTGGGTAGCTCGGATCGCCTGCTGCAGGAGCCGTGCTTGCTCGGTAGATCAGGTCGCGAGGCGTCAAACCCGTGGCTCCACGTTTCAAATTATCCTATTCAACTGCATGGTTTATGATGTCGTTTGGTGACACAGCTTCAAACTATCGAACGCCACAGCGTGGCATGACAATGGCAGTCATGGCTGGGCACGTGTCTCTGTGCGCGCCCGTTTAGGGCTGAGGCCATTGCGAGCATAATTCATGTCCACGTACCAAGTGGAAGAATTTCAAGTTCCACCAATAATGTGTCCAGCGCCAGTCCTGCAAATTCGAAGCTTGTCCTGCACGGCCAGAGCTTGTTGCTGGTCGGCAGCGTTGGCGTGGACTTGGCACAGGCATCGCACGATGCGCCGCGCTTTCTATCCACGAGCCCGATTCAGCTACCAAGATTCAATGCATGTCACCCCGAGTATTATCCGGCTATTGATGCGATGCACGTTGCAAAGCGATTTCGAACAACTGCGCCGGGCACTCTAGATTACCAGTATATGCGCACTGTCCTGATGGAGAGATCGGCAATCATGTCCTGCAGTTGCATCTACCCATTTTCATAGACACATTCTATCATGTGTATACGCCTCGAGTAAGCCGATGTATATTCACCATGATTGTGGAAGAAAAGAAAGCATATGCCAGCTCAAAGGACTGCCACGTCAAGGTTAGCTATCCGAGATGGCTAAGAATAGCTGCGGGGCCCTATTTTTGACTCTGCACAAGTCGAATCAACAAACGGGCCGTGGCCACCAGCACCCATTCAGACTACAACTCTGAACTTGGGCTGTCAATCGAGCAGTGATGAGATGTATTAATCGAGTGTCATTTTTTGGCTTAATCCTGGAGCCAGACGGCTGGTATAACGCTTTGCTAGGGGGGTCCATGTCTGCATGCTGCAACGGGCCTCGAGAAGCGAGCCAGTCAGAGGCGGCGTGACTGGGGCTGAGCTAAATTTAGCAACCCGGCCTTGCATGATGCGGAGGATGATGGGCTGCTTGGCGTTGACATTTCCCTTGCCCAAGAGAGAACCCGCACAGAGAAAAAAAAAACAGCACGACGCAGCTAGCTAATGGGGCTAGCCGTGATCAACAGCTTTCCGAGCTGCTAGCACACCAAAAAGAAAGAATGCGCATCGCCTTTTGTCAGACTAGCGGTAAGGAAGCAAGAGGGGAATGGTGGGTGACCCGAGGGATTACTGCAGATGCGTTGCCGTCAGCTAGAAAAGACCCTTGCTCCTTCAGGACCAGCCCAGCCTTCCAACGGAGAGATTGGCAGGGGTTCCTTCGTAATCCGGAGAGTACTGCAGAACGTTGGGTGGTTGGCCCGAATTTCTTTCGACGCCAGCCAGCCCGAGTTTCTATTTTCAGAACCATCGTGCGTCCAGCGACCGCAGGGCCCGCATAGTTACATGCCCCGGTATGCCCTCCATTCGATCAAGGAGCGGAGAGGTCGGCGGGCGTGTCCGATTTCGCCGGTCCACCATTCCCTTGGTAGGGCAGTGGCAAAGTTTCGCGGGCCATGTAAGCTCAGACAAGCTAGACTTGTCGTGATTGCTCGACGAGGGCAACACGCAGGGGCAGTCGTTTCCATGACCGCATGGGGGCACCTTGTCGAGTGCAAAGGCGTTACGTTTTCGCACATGTGTCTCGGTGACGCATACGCACCATGCTGTTGCAAACCATCATGGATTAAGGACATAGCTAATCTACCGTGCTGGCCAGGACAAGAGTACACTAGATACGTATCTGCCAAGCAGTCTACCGTGCTGGCCAGAAAAAGAGTACATTAGATACGTATCTGCCAAGCAGGTTGTTAGGGGACGTGCTGTATGTGCACGGTAAAAGGGTAATTCGGTGCACCGACATCAAGCAAATGCTCACGATACCTGAACCGCCTGAACCGAAAAAGAAGCAACACCGGCACACGGCGGGTGCTGTGTGTGTGCGTTGAACTTGCGGCTGAACCGCCTCGAGATTTGCTCGTTTGGCCCCAGAGCCGAGGTGCGGACCAAGTCGCATCATTACAGATCTTCTGTCCCCAGCCTTATGCATCGACCAGCTAGGAAGTAGCTGAGTGGCGCTATTTCGTCTCCTCCCCAACCGGCCCGACTAAGCCTGGCCTGCAGCGCGCGCACATGTTTCTATTTTTGCACCCTCGCGACAGTTGGACCCTGAACTTTGCAGCCGCGGGTAAGGCTGCAAAGTTTTTCCTTGTTTCTCGGTGTGGGGGAAGAATGAGAGAGAGAGGCAGTGAGGGAGTGAGAGAGGAGTCACAATGCTGAGAACAAACAATTGGCGTCCCAGTTGACCGGGATAAATACCCCCGACAAGGTTTCCCGACAGCCGCGAGATGGGGCCCGTGGTGGAGTGGCAGAGTGGGTGTGGCTGTGACGACTGCCTCCCGGGTAGGCGACACCGACAGGACCGAATTCTTCAGCAATCACTAATTATATGAGATGCAGGCCATCACTGGTGCTGGGCGTAGATGTAGGAAGGAGGCTTGATGGCACGTAGCATGACGATGAGCATTTCGAACTGTTGCGGAACGTTGTTTCTCCCAATAATTGCCATGTGCCTGCAGTGACGTAGACGCCCTTGCGGAAAACACTGCTCGTGAATTATGCTTGTGACCATGAGTAACCCTTCACACCACTACTGGCAATTTCCTCGATACAAATCTGCCTGGCGTACAGCAATACTGTCATAGAATGGAAGCATCACCGAAAAAGGAGCACCATGCCGCGGTAGTGGTCCAGAGACAAACCTGGCTGGTTGCATGGCGATGGGGTAGTACAGCATCGTCCCATGCAGCCACTCAAAGACTGCCAGATTGATGAGCTGAACCATTGCCTGAATCGCACACATATGAGGCGCAAGAAGCGGTGTAAGTCACGACCCGCCATCTTCAAAAGTTCATCGCCAGAAAAGACGCCGTGCTACAGTGTCCACTGTTTCATAACGCGCGCCAAAATCAGCTATCAGTGCCGTGATGCGGTGCTCCCCGAATCACGGGAAACCTGGAGCAGCTTCGTGACACCATTACAAATTTTGACAATACGACGGGCAAGGCGTCCGAGTGTAGCTGTATCAAAGCTCTCGAATTGAGGTCGAGCAATTACGTATCGACCATCATTCTGCTCTCGGCCCATACATCACCATGTGGATCATGCACGCCCCTCAGCGAGAGTAGCGCAAGATGTAATGAGCTGATTTTCATTCGACACTGTTCGATTCATCAAGATTAGCGTGCAGAGAAACCAAGCCTTTACGTACAATTTACCAAGCTGTCACGACGAGTGTCTGTCGTGGCTTATCGTACGGGTCCGAGCCTAACAATGAGAAAAACTCTAAATTTCTTCCGGGTCCCACGGGCGAGGTACAAGTGCTGCTTTTTGTTTCCAAAACCGGTATCCATGCCGAAAGAACCGGAGTAACCCGTACTTGGCGTCTCTTGTGCCTGGGCCAGAAAAAACGTCTTGCCTTTTGTCGCCCTTTTCTTGAGTCAGTTGGCCGGCGCGAGATCCGAACGGTGGTGTGGACTAGACGCGTTGACAATTCGTGCACAGCCTTGCCTTGACGGGAAGAAAGGGAAAAGTCAATCGAGCTTCAGAAAGCGAGAGAGTTTGTCTTGGGCAAGGATAGTCCAAGCGCGCGTGAGAGGGCTCAAGTGTTGAGGGAGGCTCAACGGAGAAAGCGGGCCGAACGGCCGTTTGAGAGTCGTGGCGAGCATGTCACGAAGAGGCAAGACTGAAAGAGTATCCCCAGAGAAGAATTCTGGGCTATTCAAAACTTCCATTGAAAGTAGTAGAGTCCACTTGCGAAGAGACCTGCCTTGCAGCTGAGTTGCGTCCTCATCATCCTCCAACCGACTGGTGTTGAGATGCTTTTCGCGAGCGAGCGAGCGACGAAATTAATGTAAAACATCCAGAAGGGATCGGAAACTTTATAATATAAAGAAAATGACCGAAAATAGTAGACATTGTCTTCATTTAGATCTGCGAGTGATCTCGAGGCTTTTAGCCAACGACTGTGAGGAATCACCGCTAGCTGTCCATGCCCCGTTCGACACGTAGCCACGGTGCTGCCAAACGGCCCTGCGGACCGCAGCCCTAAAAAACAGAGGATCGAAAGTTTGAGATGCATCGATAACGTATTGGATTGTTTATGAGAGACCCTGGCCAAGCTGCCAGCATATTTCCTGATAAAAAACGCAGGACAGGAATGGACGCTGGCAGCAAACGGACGACGAGGACAGCAAACGCGCGGGCCGGCAGCACGTCACGCATTGGCAGTGCGCGTTTGAAAGCCATAATGTCCGCCGTTTTGGATGCAGACGCTCGCCAGCTCCCAGAGACAAGACTGCCCCTTTCCAAGAACACCCTTTCCTCGATGCAGCTCCTCAGCTGTTCGATGGTCGACGATGAATGTTGATCTGTGGCTCGGTTTCATCACGCTCGAGGAAGCCGCTCAGATATGGGCGCGGCTCCACGACTCCGGGGAGCCCAGCAGCATGGTTCTCTGGAGCGGCGTCAGCTTCGACCGCGCCGAGAGCTGGGCCAAGGACCATGGCCGGCAGACACTTACGCAAGCCATGGGCCCCCTTATGAACAAGTCAAACCCGAGCTGCCCTTGCAGCATCAAGACGAGCAAGCAGTGGGCGCGCTATGTGCACGCTGCCTCGATCCTGTTTGCGCTGTACATCAGCACCGGCCGCGAGGTGGTTGTGCTGACACCACACCCGCCGCAGCGGCTCAATCCGTACAACATATCGTATTATCAGAAGATCGAGGAGCCGTGGCTCACTGCCTGCTGTGACGAGAACGAGTTCAAGATCATGTTTGCCCACCCGAAAATCAAGGCAGCCAAGGACTACATCTACCAGTACTGGCCGGTAGACGGTGTCGCCGATTGGACGGCGCAGTTTCCGAGAGCGGAGAAAAAGCAGAACTGGAGAGGGAATGTCTGGACTGCCATGGTGCGCTCGGTGTACCAACCAGACGAGCTTCAACAGAGACGAAAGAATATCTTGGAGAACTTGTATCTCTACAGAACCGGCGCATCCGTGAACTGGTTTGTTGCGGCAAGTATCTGCGCAAGTGTGTTTTGATGTGACGGCACGATTCGGCTGACCCCGAATTGCAAGGTACCGGCGAGTAAAACCAAAACTATCCACGTCGAAGAAGAGAGCTGTACGGATGCCGGGCGTGGCTCACTTTCGACGGCAGCCGCCGAAAGGACCGCAATGGTCGAGTCGCAGCAGAAGAAACTGACCAAGTCGGAGAAGAAAGCGGCCAAACGAACAGAAGAGCAGAGTCTACTGGAGAAGCAAAAGGCAGAAGCACCGAAGACACGGGCCACAGAGCTGCGAGAGAGAGCAAGTGCCAAAAGAAGACGAAGAAAGGAAGCACGGCGAAGAAGGGAAGAAAAGAAAGAGGCGGAACGGCAAAAAGAAGCGGGGAGTAGCACTAAAGCTGAGACGAAAAAGGAAGCGGCGCAGAGGAGGATGGCGGAGGAGAGGAGAAAGGCCAACGAGAAGAGGGAAGCCAGGCGGAAAAAGGTAGCAGAGGCGCAGAAAAAGGCCGACGAGAAGAGGGAAGCCAGGCGGAAAAAGGTGGCAGAGGAGAAGAAAAAGGCCGAGGAGAAGAGGGAAGCCAGGCGTCAAAAGGTAGCAGAGGAGCAGAAAAAGGTCAACGAGAAGAGGAAAGCCAAGCAGAAAAAAAGGGCAGACGAAAAGGAAGCCGCGCCGAGGAGAAGAGCAGAGATGAAGAAAGAGGCCGAGGACAGGTACGCTCGGCTGAGAGCCAAGGCCGTGGAGATGTGGGAAGCGCAGCAGGGGGAAAAGGCAGACGGCACGGCTCAAAAGACGAAGAGGCCAAAACTGGAAAGACGGGCCAAAGTGGCAAAACGCAAAGCCAAGGTCAAGACGAAAGGAAAAGTGGTCGCGGCGGCCGCGGACAAGTGAAGAGACGAGATGGACAGTTGGCTACAACATGTGTCTTCGAATGCAGCTGTGAGTCCAACCAAGCACAGCATATCATTGTTGCTAGTCATCTGCGTGGAATATAGCTGTGGACATTTCAGTAGAAAAGAGAAACACAACAAGGTGCATTGCTATGATTATGGCCGAGGGGACATGAGGTCACAAGATGAAACATCGCTGGAATTTGTGTCGACGAATGTAATACGAAGGAGCAACCAAGTGCAATATACTGTCGTTGCTAGTCGTCTGCGAGGAATACAGCGGTGACGATTGAATAAGATGGAGACACACAACAACGTGCATTGCTATGATTATGGTATCTGATGACTTGCTCTCCGCTCCCCTCTGTCCCAAGCCTTCCAAGCAGGCATTTTGCCTTGATTTCGACGTCCCAGGTACAGAACCCGACTTCCAAAAACAAACGAATGAGTGTGTTCCACATGCTTATACAAAAAGAAAAGAAAAGAAAGGTGGTGGTGAGACTCCCAAGCGCCAATGCGTGCAAAAAGAATAATACGAAAAAACCACGCGCCGAAACCGGACGCGGTGAATTGGCTTGCAAGTAACAAGAAACACAAGGAAACAAGAGACGAGGACAAAAGTTCCGTTTTCCTCCTCTTTTTGAAAACGAGACAAAACTCCAAATGCCTTTGCTGACAAAGCTAGCCAGCATCTGATGCTATACTATATTCATAAAAATGTCGTTCAACGCACATGTTCAGGTCCAAACTTAGGATTCCGAGGGAGGGTTGTGGGACAGAGGTGTCACTGTATTGGTAGAATCGTCGGAACTGGATTCCGATTCAGAATCCCCCGCCGCGTCGGACGCGGACCGCTCAGAGTCAGAGCTGCTGCGCCGGTGCTGCCCCGCGCCCTGCTCGATAGCATCGCGATAGCTCGGCACCGGGGGATCGTTGGCAGTGGTGCCGGTTGCAGCGGCCGAGTTGCCGCGGCTGCGGTTCATGACTTGAATCAAAGGCGTGTCGTCGCCATCAGTGCTATTTCGGCGACTGCTTCCCTCACTATCGGAACCGGTGGGACTCGTATAGTCGGGCGGCGGGTTTGTAGCATCGAGCAGGTGTAAGTGCAGGGGGTTCTCGGTCTGGTTCTCTTCTTCCGGCTGCTGCTGCTGCTGCTGTGCAGAGCTGCTCGTCTCACCGCCCTCGTCATTGCGAACCAGCTGGGCAAGAGAAATATCGGTAGGGCTGCGCACGGGGCCAGGGCTTGTCGGAAGCATTCGAAAATTGCCGCTGCGGGTTCGACCGTGCTGCACGTTGGCAGGTGGCTGTGCTCCCCGGACGCTGTACATGGAGCCGCTGAATGAGTGACCGTGACGACGTCCCGGGGATGGAGTGTAGCCGTCCTTGGTGCCAGACTCGAGAAGAATACTGCCCTGCTCGGAGCCGTACGGGGGTGGAGGCGCGAGGCTACCGGTGACCGGGGCGAGGCCCCATTTCTTGACGTTGGCCTCGATGAAGACGAATCCAGACTGGCCCAGATTGACGTGAACAGTGGCCGGGCCGTTGGCGCCGATGGCAGGGAAGAAGTTTTGCGACTTGAGGCCGTGCACGACTTCCTCGAGCTTCTTGCCGTTGCGAGTAAAGAATATGGCGCCGGTTCGAGGTCGATATCCAACGCCGACAACGTCGCCCTGGACAAGACGGGGGCCGTAGGGTGTATGACTAAAAGGTTGGTTGTAGTGGCGTGAGCCATTAGAGTGGTATGCAACCGAGTATTTGTGATATCCTGACGAGTTAGCAGACAATCCCTTGACAAAGAGGACGATGCAGCCTACCTGGTAGACGGAAGAGGGGGTAAGGCTTGGTGGCCATGCCGATACCGAGCAGGGTCGATTCGGGCTTTTCGTAGATCTTGGCTTCCCAGTAATAGACGTCATTTTGTTTGGGTACCGGCAAGTTGCACATTACGGTGCATTCGGAATCGTAAAACTCTATTTCGGTGCGGCCTTCAACGAAGCAGTTGGCAATTTCTAGTTCAGGCTCAAACTCCCAGGCAGCGACGCCTTTTTCTTGGATGGCGAGATATTGTGAGAGGGAAATGTCGGTTTGCAGCGATTCGGGAGGGTTGGCGGTGACAAAGGCTGCGCGAGCCATGTTAGTCTCAGTACAGTCGGGAGGGTAGTAGGCGCATTGCCATCACGATAAGCCTTACCTTTTGCCCGTAGGTAGTCTGTACGGGCCATCTCATCCATAGTCTCCAGAGCCTCTTCTTCCTCTCGCAGAAAGGCTTGCTCGTCATCGTACTCGCCGGGACGGCCGAGGCGGTCGAGCAGGATCCGGCCGGATCCAGCGCAGCCCGAGGCCCAAAAGACAAAGACGACGAGACCGATGAGGAGAATCGAGCCAAAGGACGAGACGAGGCCGATGACGACGCCCGTCAGGGCCGACGAAGGATCTGACATGATGGTGGTAGCCGTGATTTTGGTTTCGGTTAGGTGGCTGGGCTAGTGCCGGCGCGTGACGAGGTTGTGAAGCAGCAGTCGGGATGCGGTGCGCCGAGTCGCTTCGTCAAAGAATGCAAAAGTAGAAGACTGTTTCGGAAGTGTTGGAGGATCGATGCCGGCGACACCGCCGCAGCGGGAGTCGTGGGAAGGAGATAGGCGAGCCGCTGCGTCGTTGGGCTGCGTCTCGGCGGACGGGACGGGCGATGCTGCTTGCGGGGGAAGAGCGCTGTGTGGCGTGCGGTGGCGAAGACAGCGACAACGGGCGGTACAAGATGATGTATCGCAGGAGCTTTCGAGTCGAAGAAGAGGCCGTGAAAATGTAACCAGCTGGAGCAACGGAACAAGGGAATCGAGAAAGCAACAAAGGGTGGCAGGGCGACGAAAGCTCGGGACGGGGGCAATGACAAAGGGATCGGAACGTTGGTTTGGGAATTGTTTGGGAGGGAGGAAGGGAAAGCGTCAGAGGAGTTTCTGGTGAGCGAGACAGGGCAGAGAGAGGATCGAGGAGTGGGGAATGGGTGGGCAGCGGCAGCGGGCAGTGGGCAGTTGGCAGTGGGTAGGCGCTGTGCTGCTGCGGGCAGTGACAGTGGCAGTGGCAGTGGCAGTGGCAGTGGGCGGAGGCACCGACTTGGGCGCAGCAGGCCAAGCTTACAGTGGCCGCAACCTGTGGCAGAGCGATTGCAGGGGGTGACAGATGTGGCGCCTGTTATCAGTGGCTGCCCAGGGACGCTACTGGCGCAGAGATGCTGTCAGCACAGCACACATCACCCCAGCTGCTTGTGTTGGAATGTTGATGCGAGTCGTCGCTGAACACCTCGCCGACCTGGCAACCGCGGGAGTCTGCATGCATATCTCTTGGCTGTTTAGATGTACACTCGCTGTCCCTCCCATCTGTCGTCTTCTCTTCTTCCAATACCCGCGGAAAAAAAAAAAAAAAAAAAAAAAAAGAGGCAAAGCAGCCCGCCTTGGACTGGTCATCAGGCACAAGGCAACAGAGAAAAGCGCCCGCCCCACCGACTGACAGGGCGGTCCTCGATGACGGAAGTGGGTGGGCAGCGTCGTGGGAGCGGAATCGTCGGGATGATGCCAACCTTTGCAGCAATTACAGTCAGCTACCGGGATTACCGATACGATGCGCACCCAGGTAGTTACATACATGACAAACTCAGGGGATATGGCCAAGAAATAAAAAGAAGAAAAAATAGCTTGTACCTGCTAAGTTCTTTCTTGTCTGTTCTTCACAGCTCAACGGCTGGTTGCTGCCTATTAATTATCTTCTAGTGTATTTTCAGTCAATATGTTTTGGGATTTGGTTCAATCTTCACCATGGTTCTGCTCACAGCTCTTTGGCTGTGCTAGAGCTAACAGCCCGGCGGAACCGAGTACTCATTGGCATTGTCCTCGGCGGCACCATGGCCCAAT
This sequence comes from Akanthomyces uredinophilus, assembly GCA_030778065.1. Taxonomy (NCBI): domain Eukaryota; kingdom Fungi; phylum Ascomycota; class Sordariomycetes; order Hypocreales; family Cordycipitaceae; genus Akanthomyces; species Akanthomyces uredinophilus. Next base: position 10,936 of record JAPFRW010000216.1, read on the forward strand.
CCGCGCGAGGCAAAGACGCGCCAGATGCTGCAGTAATGATCACCGTTGTACCTGTTTTGGTCGGCCTGGAGGATGGCGTCGCGCGCCGTGACAAAGGTTGGCTCGCACGGCTGGATGGACAGGCCGTCGACCAGCAGGTGCATAAACACCACGTTGCCAAGCGTCCCCGTGCTGTCCGTCAGCGAGCCGTCGCTCCAGCCGCGCTCGTCCGCCAGCGCGGCCAGCAGAACGTGCAGCATGTTGGCCCACACCTCGCCGATGGAGCGCGCCTCCGTCGAGGGCGGCGCGTCGGCGTAGACGAGGGGGTTGACCGCCGGGTCGCGCGAGTACGGGTGCGAGCGTATGCCGCCCTCGTTGTCCTCGACGTAGCTGCCCAGGGCAAAGTCGGACACGGCCTCGGTCTGCTGCAGCACGTCGGCGACAATGTCGCCCCAGCCCTCCGACAGCCCCCGCGAGGTTTGGCTCTGCAGGCAGGCCGCCGTGCCGCCGCCGGTGAGGCGGTCGGCGACGCCCTTGCCGTACAGCTGCGCAATCATGCCGTTTTCCAGGCCGGCGTCGCGCTCCGGGCTGGTCAGGTTGAAGAGGGACAGCCGCATCAGGCCGCTCTGCCCGTCCGGCGCCACGTCAAAGTCTGCCTCGTTGTGGTCGACTTGGCTGTCCAGCACAGACGCGAGGACACGGTCGTTGCCCTGTCCTCCCTGGCCAAAGTTGTCCTCCTGAAAGTTAAAGGCGGCCTCTGTGAAGCCATAGATGTAAAATATGTCGTGCAGGCTGTTGACGACGTAAAACACGTTGGTCAGGGCGGCTCCGACGTTTCCGGGCGTCGCGGGCGACTCGGTGTCCTCTTGGGAATAGGCAAAAGTGCCAGGGCCGGTCTCTTGCGCGACATTCTCCTGGCTGCCCCGGTAGGTAATGACGTTGTTTCCAGACGTTGTGTTTGTGTAGACCCAGCCGTTGGGGCTGGCCGAAGTCTCTGGGTTCACAACAAAATTGAAACCGTCCCTTGGGTCCTGCTTGGTGATGGGTATGACGAGGTACGACAGCCGTTTCTTTAAGCCACCATCGGTCGAGGGTCCGTCATCCTTGACTGCGCCGCGGCGCTCAGTGGATCTGCGTGAGCGCAGCCTCCTGTCCACAAGAGTCTCGACATCCTCAGTCACCATGTTGATTCTGGCACTCCACGAGTGGTCTGGCTGCTGAAGGAAAAGGTCCCATACCGGGATCAGAGTTCCATCCAAACCCTGCATCATGGACTGCCGCGCCGTGGCAACGCCATCGACTGCCGAGTCGGCAGGGAGACCCTTGATGGTGAGCTTGGGAGCCTGGCCTTGGTCGGCTTCATCCGCGGACATGGTGACCATCTTGAGCGACTCGTCGTCAATACCACATTTGACGCGGTCACATAGCGTCTTGAGCGCCCTCTTTAGGGAATCGCTTGGACTGCGAGAGGCCAGACGACGGTTGGCGCGCGCGGCCCTGCGCACCTGGTGCATTGGCGCAAAGGTCTGCGACGACGAGATGACGCGCCCGTGCTTGTCCACGTTGACATTGGCGACGCCGTCGAGCACGTCCACTCCGCCAGCCGTCTGGCGCGCGTAGACGTGACTGACGCCGGTATCTGGGTTTGCGTACGCCGACATGACTCTGATGTATTCAGAGGAGATGCCATGGTTCTCCTCCAAGTACCTCAAAGCGAGGTGGGTGTTTTGGTCTGCATCCGTTGCGTCGTTGCGTTGGCCCACGGATTGCGCGACGTCCACAGGAGGATCGTAGACTCGGAACGGAGCGGTGCCTTGCGGCTCACGGACAAGTGCTCTGATGTTACCAGATGAATGATGACCAGAACTGGCCGTGATCTGCAGGCCCAGAATGGCCATGACCAATTTTGGAGAAGGCATGTTGACGGCCGTGTTTGTTGCGTTGCTTGATCAGCACTGGGCCCGAGCCACGGGCTGGCAAGCTGTCTCTTTTATAGCAGTGTGGTCAGGTCAGTGTGGTGAAAGGTGCAAAGTTCCGTGTACTGTGCCGGGGCATCTTGCGGCTGCTAGATTGGTGACGCTTCTCTGGGATAAGCTGTTTAAGACTTGCATTGGTCTATGCTGTCGCGTAATTCTGGACCAGCCAACAAATACGTAGCTCCCACAACGCCTGCGCCGGGCAAAGTGTCTAGTCCGGCCCCGGCATGCCTCATGTTGCCGCTGTCCTTTGTCTTTCTGGCCAGGTCAATTCACTGCGAGTTTATCAGTCTGTCTCCTGCGCTTTGTAATTTACGGCGAAATTTAAACTAGAGAATGCGCAGCTCCGGACCCCATATGAGCTCGCAATGTCTCACAGCAACAGTGATTAACACCGCTTCCAGCGGCGTCACGAAAAGGTTTCAAGACGGGCAGACAAACGAGATTGGATGGACTGCGCCGCGATCAGCATTCAGGAAGCCACAAACGTTCTTGGACAAGGACGGTGCAAAAAGCAACCACGCTACCTGTCAAATTGTACCAGCCCATGTCTCATGATGGTGGTGCCTAGCCTCTCTGCCTGTGCCTCTCTGGATTTCAAGGCACTTCCGTCAATATCATTACATGAGGGGCCCATCGCCAAAATTATCGGATCCAAGATGTGCATTGTAGTGGTAAATATGATTGGCTGCTATAATTGCAGAATAGTCGCCAAGGCAGCAGCCACTTCTTCGATACTTCCTAGGTATCATCAATATACAGCTGAACGACCAGGGCTGTTAGTGCGTGTCGTGGGGAGGCAAGTTACGCACAAGTAGGTGTACTGGGTTACTGGGTAGTCCCGCGGCCAGAGATGACGGTCATCCTTGAAAATTCAGTAAATGCACCCGCGGCACCCATTTCGGTCTTTGACGTAATCACTACAAAGATGGCACTGTCAAGCCCTTCTGCACGTGTGTGGCATCTAAAAATGAGACTGCATTTGAGACGCAGAAAGAAACGCAAACCGAGTGACGCAAGCCCTACGGCGACCGTAACCGGCAAAAATAGCAGCACCACCTTTTTCGTCCATAGATCTGTACGCTGTAGGACAGCAAAACGGTTCTAGCGTGGGCTTTAGAAAGGTACCGCCTACACAATTAACGCAGCGGACGCAGGCTATTCTACTCAGTACCACGGGGAACCCTTCTGCCTTCCCAACCCGGAAGCCTTTGATTTCGCGGCGAGCCGGGCGTCCCCCCCCCCGCCAAGAGAGCCCATCGCAAGACAGCCCCTAGCACAAACAAGACGCACGTGGCATCTCCAAGGAAAAAGAAGAAAAAAAAAAAAAAAAAACTCCCTTGGCCTGCATACTCGAGACAGCGCCGCCCTCTGGTCCATGATCTGAGGCAATCCCTGCAACACCTTTTGCCGGGGAGCTGTCCGCCCACCCACCCAGGCCATGCTACTTGTCAGATTTCAATCTTTCATCGGCGACTTCACAATTAAATTGCGATACTGTTCAGTCATTGCGCAATTACACAGCTGATCTAGATGCTCATATATGTATGAATGTATATATATATCTCAATTTAAAGACGCTACAGTCCATTGCTTATCTACTACATGTATCAATTTGGCTCGTCGCATCCATCATGGCATTATTTGTAAAAGAAAATCGACAAAAATCAGAAACTTAATCATCTTTGCAACTTATCCACTGAATCGAGGTCATCACGAGACCTCTCCATCTAAAGCTCATCATCTCCCCGTCCACGTCTATAACCTCCTCTCCTCGCCCTTCTCTCCTCCCTATCCTTTTCCCTCTGCGCCCTCGAAATCTCCGGTCGCGAGTGGTGGTAACTCTTTGTCCCGAGCTCGCTGCCCTCGGCGCTCGTCACCTCGCTCCTGCCCCCGACACCGCTGCCTGACAGCAGACTGTCGGTGGCCTCGGCGCGCTGAAACGAGAAATCCCGGCGGTGCGTGCGCCCTTCGTCCCGGAGACGCCTGGCTTCGGCGCGGATCCTCTCCGCCTCCCGGTCCTCGTTGCGCCCCGCCGTTGAGTACACCTTGCGGATGCCGCCTCCGCGCTTCTTGTCCTTGGTCGGCGTGTTGGTCGGCGTGCTCTGCTTGTTGGGGAGCAGCTCCGATTCAGTGCCCGTGTGACTAGCAGTCGGGTTGGAGCCGTCCCACGATGAGCCCTCCGATTGCTTGTTCAGACCGCCGACCCGCGCGGCCTTTTCATGGCGGTAGTTGCGCAGCTCGTCGCGGGCCTTGAGCTCCGCCTCCTCGTCCAGCACTTCGCCATTCTCGCCGACACGTCTCTTTGGCTGCTTCTCATCGTACTCGCCGCCGGCGCTGCTGCTGACCTCGCTGCGCTTCTTGTCCTTTTTGCGCTGGTCGCGTTCCCGCTGCCTCTTGGCGCGCTTCTCCTCCCTCTTCTCCCGGGCCACGATATCACTCGCGCCCGCCGTGATGCCGCTCAGGCCTGTGCTCTCCGTAATCGTCGTCTTGCCGTCGTCGGCAACATCCTTGTAGACGCTGCCGCCGCCCAGATTCGTCGACTCGGTGGCGCCTGAGAGCAGCGTGCCGTTGGGACCCCGCTTGCGCAGCACAGCCGTCTTGTAGTCCTCCCAGTCCGTCTGCTTGAAGTGAAAACCGCCGTTTCGCGCCCAGAAAAAGAACCAGATTGCCGCCACGACAAATGCGAAGCCAAGAAGCGCAAACAGGACAAAGAAGCCCACGTTGGAGATGTCATGCGGGTCCAGTACGCCCTTGCCAGGGTCTGGGCGGTTGCTGCCGGTGTCTCGCGCTCTCAGGACACGCGTGGCATCCGCCAGAGGGCCGTCGGCTGAACCGGTGTGGACAGTCGCCGAAGGCAGAGGGGAGGCGCTGATAGCGGCAAAGGCTCGTCGAAACAGCGGCGTCAGGACCGGTGCCATGGTGTCTTGGACCTTTCGATAAGGCGCGGCTCTCGTTCCAGTAGTGGCCCGTCAGAGTCTGGTCGGGTTGGGGAGTAAAGACACGGACTGCTTCGAGGTGAGATGTGTCGTGGAATGCGGGTCCTTGATCGTGGGCTTTAGAAGGAATAAATCAGGTACGACGAATTCTAGTGTCTGAGCCTGACAACACCAAGACGATCTGTGGATTTCGAGAGGAGGAGAGAGCGCTGGTCGGCTGGAATGAAGAATGTGAATCGTCGGCTCTCGAATGTCTGGATGCCGAGTTTTTTTTCGTCGAGGAAAAGATGGGTTGATGTGATGCAAGAATGAGTGGTGTGCAGGAGAGGAAGAGAGTCCTGGCAGCAAAGGTCTGATGTTCCTACAGAAACCAGTACTGGGTGGCTGGGGTGTGGCAATGCCTGCACTTACAAGGTTGGGCTGGGTGCATCAACAGCTCCCAACGAGGTTCACCAGCACCCTAAATACAGCATGCAGTGACTAGATAATCAGCACAGCTTGTCAAGTTTTACTCATGCGCCATGCGGATTTATATTTATTTCGATTGATGTACTGTTTTTGGCCAGACTTTCACGCAGCTCTGGCCAACCTAGCCACGCCTGATGACGGTCAAAGTAAACAACCAAAGCGGGGCCGTGGTCTGGCCAGGCAACCACTCGTCACCACCTAATTAGGCACTCTGGTCCACAGCTTGTTTCCGTGTTGCTTTGCACAGGATATTATCAGTCTTATTGCTGCCATCTGTTGTAAGTTCCATCACTCATATGGCTCCAATCTTTTTGCTGCAGTATGCCGTAGCATTCTCGAACCGAGGAAAACGTGAACCAAGGAAAGAAAAAAAAAGGATGCAATCAGTACGAAAGGCATTTGTCTAACCCGTAGCACAAAAAGAAACGAAACCAAGAAAAATACCCCCAAAATGATGCTGCTGGTTAAAACCAGCCATCATGTCTGCAGGCATACGGTAAAGAGGCGCGAACCTCGTCCGCCTGTACAGTCTATAACATGGCGATGTGCTGTTTCAGCATACACAAATGAAAGCAAGTGTTCAACACAGTCCGAGTACAGTAGCGACAGCCTCGCACAGGGCAATGCCGTGCCACTGATCCCGGCTCTCATCGTACAGAAATAGTACTCCGAGGCACACGCCAGCACGGCTGACATGGCTTGGAAGCTGCTGAACAAAACAAGCACCACACGGCCAGTACAAGTAAGAAAGGGGCTGAAAAGAGAAACGAAGAGCGGCGGACAAACCCCGCCGCCGTAACAGTAACCAAGATCCATCAATCTGGAGGAACAACTGCCAAGCTCCTTTATACACTCCGAATAACGTCCTCGGTAATTAGGTTTGGGTATCATAACTGCTTCGCTTGGCTCGGCATCAACCAGACTGCCTAGCGAAACAAGGACAACAGAGTACATGTAGGAGTAACAACGCTTGAAAATTGAAAAGAGGAAAAAGAAGAGGCAAAAAAAATGAAGAGACGGGTGAGATGAGGGAGAAGAGAATCGCATGTCGTAAATGTTTTCGTCTGTTGTGATCAAGGCTCATATTTTGTCGTGATGCAAAAAGTGTCATGTCGTCATTAAATGGTCGTAAATGTCGGTCGTCAATAGGTCTTCCGCCTAGCGGCATCAAATGTAGTTGCCTCCTTCGGCGTACATGTGCTCATACGGCGCATATGCTCCGGACGTGTATCCACGCGGCCGTTGTCCCGACTGGCTTGGTGCACGGATTCGATGGGGCAGAGTCATGCGCGGGAGCTCCCGCTCATGGTCACGACCGTCCTCGAGCTGATAGACGGTGCTAGACTTGTCACTGCTAGATCGAATCTGCTGCTGGCCACCTTTGGAGGTGAATGTGAATTCTGTTCCGCTCTGGACTTTGAATTCGGCATCGCCAACCTTGATGGTGACGTCTTGCGTGCCGTTGCCAGATGATGAGCGAGTAATGCCCGTGGTGTAGCTGCGACGATACTCACTGTCATCACGGCTGCCGCTGCTGCGAGTGGACTGGCTGCCGGGGTTGCCTCGAGTTGCTTTTTGCAGCATCTCGGCGGTGAGCGGCATCTTGGGTCCACCAGTTACAGCATCCTGATACTTTTGAGCATCCATCATCTTGGAAGCTGCGTACTGGGCCTCGTACTTGGCGGCGGCGGCGCGAGGCGGCGCACCGTAGGCAGAGGCCCTGCGAGCACGCCGGCTAGCTGGGATGATGTCGACGCTTTCGTATGCCTGGGAGCCACGCCTCGACCGCGTCGGATCCACGTAGCGCCTCTGGCGATAGGATGGCTCTGGGGACATGTCTTGGAAACGCCCGTGGCTGGGGTCATACTCTTCGTCGTCGTATTCATCAGCGAAGCAGGCCGAGTGCCTGTTGACGGATGGCCGTCGAGGATGCTGGCTTATCTGGGGGCGACCAGCCGGCGGACGATAGGGGCCGCTATGTTGAGGGGCGGCCGACATGGTCCGCTGGGGGATGCGATCAGGAGGTGGCATCATCCTGCGATCACTTTCACCTCTGGACGGGTGTGAGGGTCGGCGCATCACATTGGGTGCCGACTCATCGCCGTACTCATCTGGGCTGTAGCCCGGAGGAAAACGCTCGGGACCACCCAAGGCACCCATGGCGGACGGGGGCCTTGACTCGAACCTGGCCTTGAGATGATCACCGTACCCAGGCTGAGGCGGGCCGGGAAAGTAGCCGGGAGGCGCCATGCCCATGGGTGAGGGCGGAGGCATACCACGCGGAGATATGTCATGCATGGGCGGATAATGCCTAGGATGACCGGGAGGACCAGGCGGGAAGTGGCCGGGAGGAAAAGGAGGAGGATGATGCCAAGCCATGCCTGCTGGCGGAGGAGGGAATGGCTGTCCATCGTAGTATGTAGCAGACCTCGAGGCCGGGCGAGGGCGGGCAAAGGACGCGGCGGGCTGCTGATAGGCGTAGCGCGGGTACTCATCAGACACGCCTCGGGGCATGGGGTGAGGAGGACCATGCTGTATGGTAGGCCTTGTCTTCTTCGAGGACTCCTTGGGCGAGTGACCGTGGGAGCGGCGACCTTCCGACTCGCGAGCCTTTCTTTCCTGGCGGGCACGCTGATGCTCGCGCTCGCGATCGCTTTCGTACTGTTGCGAGGCCCTACGAGACTCGGCAGGTCGAGTCCTTTCGCGGTTCTTGTCGGAGCTCTTGTTGGAAGAGCGGGTTGAGTCGGACTCGGCCAAGCTAGCGCGCTTGGAGCGAGGTTTGCCTGAAGGGTCGGTCATGAGCCTGCTGCCAACGTTGGGACGGTTCTTGTGCGGAGGCATGTCGTCGGCAACGGCATAAATCCGAGTGCCCTCGATGGAGCTTCCGGTGTCCTCGTTGGCATCGTCAACATATGCCGCAAAGGAACCTTGCTCGGCGGGAGCCATGGCGAGAAGAGAAGAGGTTGAGGAGCGTCGAGACGCTTTGGGTCAGGCAGCGCCCGGGATGGGTCGAAACGGACTCCCAGTCGATGGCGAAGCACACGAGGAACGACTATGAAGAATGGTGCGAGTGCGGAGCGTTGTGCGCAGGAAGACTAGATGTCATTCAAACAAGACGCAATACTGAAAAATCGAGGCGAGGTTTGGGTGAGGCGCTCGAGCGATTAAGCGTCAGAAAAAAAGACGAAATCGCGAAGGGTGGACGATGGGCGGTGACGAGAGGGCAGGAGAGGAATAGCGGCAAAATAAAATAAATGGGAAAACAGAGTAGCGAGCAGCTAGCAGCAGCTAATAATGGGAAGGGAAGGGAAAGGGACGGGACGTGAGGAGCCAGAGCCAGAGGAGCTGGGGCAAAGCGGGTTGAGTGGGCGTGGGCGAGTGGGGTCGGGCAGAAAGACAGGAGGACCCAGGTGCCAGACAGGCAGTTGGCAGGCGAGCAGGGCAGGGCAGAGGGCGAAAGGGCAACCAGAAGCTATAAGTACCAGTAGCACTGTTTGCAGGGTTATGATTGGAGCGAGGTGGAAGAAGAAAAAGATGAGCAGAGACGTCGTAGTCTACAAGACCAATGATAATCGCAGGGCAATCTAAAGAAGACGGTAAACAGCGGCGACAGCAACGGCGCTAGGTCGGGGCTCCTCGATATCCTGCTAGGGAGAAACGGAGATCGGTGTACTGGTAGCGGCCGGTACAGTGGTCATAGGTAGTGGCAGCGGGAGAGCAGGCGAAAAGGTACTTGGCTTCAGTGGTGCCAGCGGCACATGGCAGTGGCATCAGCGCTATCAGCCAAGGTGCCCAAGGTCGGTACGGAGTAGGCAAGGTAGGGAGGCAAGGAGACCAGCATGGCGAAACAAGGTGCGCGGGCTTGGACCATGATGCTTATAATTCTTATTATTATACTCCGTAGCTACGGGTGGTGTGATGCGTGAACAGGCAGCAGGCCAGGCTGCCATTGCTGCGCTGGTGGTACAGTTACTGGGCTGTTTCCAAGCGCACCGCATTAATCAGAAACGGGCATGATATGATGGTGGTGAATTCAAGGGCGGCGCGGGCAGTTACTGGGCCAGTGTCCGTCAATGCCAGCGCCAGTGCGAGCGCCAGTTGGCTAATCTAGTTATAATTTAGTGTCCAGCAACGCTCACACATGTCCATCATCAGTCACATCACCACCGCAAGAAATCCTACATTAGCGTCCGCCAACTACCACTCACTGCTGTGGCTGCAAGAAACATGTCAACGAGTCGGCAGCTTGTCCCAATTAACTGGAGCTGGCGAGGCAACCAGTAGAGCCAAGGCAGGTATCTACGCAGCTTCCGTGACTTGAGCATCTACCTGGCCAACTGCCTGGAATGACGCCCGAGAAGGAAAAAAAAAAGGTATATGCCTCGATTGCTGCATGTCTCTGCCACAAGCTCATGCAGCCCCGGGCACTACTGCAGCTTGCAGCTAGGTGCCGGCCACGGGGGACCAGACTGGCATCAGCATTGAATTTTCCTCGTCTTCCCTCCTTCCGTCTTGACCTGCCATTCGTCTGGTGCCTCGCCTCGGCCGGGACGGGGGCTGGTGCGCCTCGCCAATGTCGTGAAACGTCGAGGGGGCCGTATAAGAGGAGCTTTGTGTTGGCGAAAGAGTCATGGCGCAGGGACCGACACGCTTTTAGAAATAAGGATTGAGACAGCAGAAAAATGAGAAGAAAAAATCTTCTCGAGTACGAAAATTTTCAACAGACCAGGGCGAGAACGGTGATTGTGTAGCCTTGGGCTGCCATGACCGACGCCTTGTATGACGGGACCGATCCAGCATGCACCCGGTAGCACAGTCACGGCTTGACAAGAAATGCACGCAAATGTGACATTCACTCCTTTTCTTTTGGTCGCCGCTGAGATCTCTTGATATCCATATTACTCTGCCAAACAAGTTCTTGCAGGACAAGCGGCAGCCAGCAATCGATGAGTAAGAAGAGCTGCAGGCGTCCAAGACACGCACCAGCTAGCCCAGTCACTCCGACAGAGAGAAAAGGACGTGGGTGCAAGCTACGTTGCCAGTAACTGCTAACTAGGTAGTCACAGGTACCTTACTCTGGCGCATTGCTGTGTCGCACAACGATGCCAGCGCAGCAAACTTGACCAGGGGTGGGGGACGGACATTTGGGG
>JAPFRW010000217.1:0-66541 GCA_030778065.1 Akanthomyces uredinophilus
AGTGGTTAGAAAAGCGATTATTCTATTTATCTATATCTACTATAGTGGCAGATCTATAATAGCTAAAAAGTGGGTCTATCGTTAATTTAGGCCAATAAGAGGGCTACATTGAGTGAATGCATCTAGAGGTTGCAACAGGTTTGATTAGTGCTAGCGACTGGAAAGACCTGGCGTGGCTTCCCCGGTCAGATTTTGGCCGGTTACCCCGGTTCCCAAGGTTCATCACTCGGAATGGAAATTCGTCTAGCCTCCCGTGCGAGCCCGGGGCATACCCATAGAAATGGTACAGGGTGAGTATGGTATCAAAAGCTGATTGGGAAAGGTTGGCATTTCTCCTCATTTCATGGTTTATTTAGATTGTATGTGCCGAGGTTTACTAGCTTACACGGTCAATGCCCAGCGCTGGACCAAATTCATTGCAGAGAGGCATTCAACTGTCAGCCGATGAGGGAATATCTGTTAAACTGGGGAATTATTATTTGGGGCGCTTTTAAAGCTATGTACTTGCTGTGGTGGTAAGGTTTTTGACATCCCCAGATGTATTGTTGTTGTTTTGATGATTCGGTTGTACAAGCACAAAATCTCCAATTTGGGGGATTTTGCTAAGCAACGAGGCGGGTTTGCCCGCATTACTGTATGCAATTGGACCAGCAACCATGCCGACAAATACAACGAGCAGGCAAAGATACAGAGCGGCGTATCGAGCCACACGCTTTTTGCGCAATTTGGACTGCTTCAAAGAGTAAATGGGAGGCCGAATTTGGCGGCTAGTCAAGTGTAACGTTAGACGGTATTTGGAACGACGTGGTGCATAAAGAAGTAGTATACCTTGGTAAAAGCCAGAATAAGAGCATGGAATGCAGTGCATCGATACGTGGTATCAGTAGGAAGGGAAACATAAGAATCAGTATCCAATGACCAATAATAAAGTCGGCCGCAAACATGCTCAACTCGACCACTTTGCAAAGCAGTTCGCGCGCTGGCTGTGACATGGAATGCCAGCCCATGGAGTACCATTTGCCTGTCCAAAATGCAAGATTAGACTGATCCGTCTTGAACTCTCGTGTGAGAGCTAACGTGACAATGAGCTTGATGACGAACCGCTGGATTGCAATAACAGCGATCAGCCCAGCCAGAGTACGCGCAAAGTTGAAGCTCTCAAAGACAAACATGGCTTCGAATGAGACCAGCATGAAAACCACCGCAAGGCCGTGAGAAATAGCAGCCAAGACGGAGCCGAAACGCTTGCAGCACATACTCAGGACAGGACCCATGCAGCAAGCCATGGCAAACATGACCGCGAGGACTGCTAAGTTTAGTGCAATTGGTCCGATCGCAATGATGAGAACGCGGATGAGAGAGTCGGTCGGGACAGTTTTTGTATCACCATTGTTTTCCGGAATGACGCCGGTCTGCGCATTGATGAAAAGATATGGTATCACGGTAACAATCGCAAGTAAAAACGGTGCCAGTATCTCGCTCAGAAACAAGTTGAGTTTGGGCGGTCGGGCAACGTCCGACACCTGGGACTTTTCACCCAGCACTTTGCGCTTGTAGCCAATGATTCTTGTCCGCGAAAAGCGGCAAAAAGAAATCCAAGAAGAGTTGTGCGTTCGCGAATTGCCACGGGACAGCCAACGGATAAACTCCCGGTAGTCGATAAAAAAGTCGCCCCACGCAAATTGGTGAGGGTTGAAGATGAACGGCGAAACAGTAAGAGCCAGCACCGAGATCCAAAAGTATGTCAATCCAGCCTGCCATATAGTCACAGACGTGAAAAGCAATATAACTAGCAACCGAAAGCCAAGATAGATCGAGTTACCGGCGAAGCGCGAATAAAGGACGCCAAAAGGGATGCGCGACGTCGCAAAGCCACGGCCGGTGCCGATGTACCGCGCGCCACCATAGGAGATGTCTTGCTCAATGGCGTTGGCGTAGATTTGACACGCAAAAATTTCGAAAAAGATGGAAAGCGAGAATAATTGCTTTAAAAATCGCGTGACGGCGCGAAGGACTCCTCGGTCGATCACTTCATGAGCCACGAGGGGTATGAAAGAGATGAAGAAGACGACAAAAATTGACAGAATACACCGCCAGATCCAGTCTCTCAAAGCATTTGTATTCACGCAGCCCACAGGGAGTAGGAGATCCGTGATTGGCTTGTCTGGATCATAATCGCAGGGAATGGTCTCGTAACTGAAAACACCGATGTTGAGCAGACAGATCATGAAGAGCTGAATCGAGAACATGATAAACATGTTGTTGACGTGAAATCCAGGGTGGGCGTAGTAGAAAGAGAGGAAGCGGTCCAATGGAAGCTGCGTGCCAATGTAATAATACTCCCGGCACAATAGTTGCTCGCCCATACCGGTTCCGATTTTAGTAGTAAAGTTCAGCACGGAACCAAAACCGAGGTCGCGACCTTTTCCGCACTGATAGTACTCCGAGTGCTTGATTCTTCCGCCGCGCGTTATGGCCGTCATACCTGCAAAGATGTCTTCGTTTAGATGCAAGCCTTTCTGTGCCTTGGACACACCACCGCGCGTAGTCATAAAAATACCGTTGAGGAAATCAGGGTGACCGTAGTGTAACTTTGCGCCGATTTGCGACAAAGTGCGTGCAAAGAGCGTGCCAAATGTCTGCTCTTTACCTGCCGCGATATCTCCCAAGACACCCATACTCTCTGAGAAAATGTACTCGCGAGCTCCGACGATGGCCACTGGTGACTTGCTGCGAAAGTTTGGAGAGTACGGCGATAGCTTGCTCGCAGTCATCTCTTCAAACTCTGCCAGGACATTGCGGATTTTAAGACACTCCTCGAGGTAATTATCCTGATTTGCATCCACCAGTTGGATATACTCACCGCGATAGAAAATCAGCGCGTGATTCTGATTGTCTGACTTGCCGTCACCCAGAATTGGATTGCCTGAGAGTTGCACCCGAAATTTAGGTTTTCGTTGGCCGTTTTCCATAATCTCCGAATGGCCATCAATCAACGTTGAAAAAATTCTTGGTTCTTCCCCATCGATTTCTGGCGCCTCTTCGTCTAGATATGCAATTTGGAGGTCGGGAAACGCTCGCAACATGAATTCTGTATTCTCCATTTCGTCTTTTGAGAACTTTGTAAAGCGCTGCATTGACACCAAGATTTTGAACTTTCGTCGCGACATACGCTCGAGCTCCTGATCCAATTTGTGTGCTTGACGCCCAAATGCCTGCACTTCCTCTGGGTTTTCTACACGGTATAGGAGCTTGATGGCGCGGGCATAGTTCATAAAGCCGGAAATCGTGCGATACAAGGTCTGCGATCGAAGAGACGACCAGATGCGCGTCCTTAGAGTGTATTCCGGAGAGGATGATTTGAAGCCAATGCAGTAGAATGGAAGGTCATCAACCTTTTTCTTGTCCTCGTCTGGCTCAACGCCAGCTGTGCCGTCTGCGAGGATCTTCGTATCCTCCACGAAGCACTCCCATTCATGGGGGTGTAGCTGTTTCAGATACTCAAGCACAGTGACTCTTGAGTGCGGATCTTCTTCACGAATAATCTCCCGGAGCGTCAAAAGTATCTTTTCGCTATAGTGCGGGATCATAACAGTGAAGGTTGGCATGCCATCGACTGGCGCTGGCTCTGGGAGAGGCATGGAGAGTGATTGAGCAAAAAAGGATATCCGACGCGATGCTTCGCTGTTGGCGGGAAAAAACTCAGACTTGAAAGAACTGTCATCTTGGGAGACGAAAAAGGTAGGCGCCCGCAGAGTGCGTTTTCCGGTCTCCTCGGAAGATACCTGGTAATAGAGTAGCTTCTGGACATGCTCGAGCGCGAGGAGGTGCTCGCGATACATCGAGATAACCACCGCATTCCAAATCTGCGAAATGAGAATTTTAGGTTGATATTTGACATCCATATCCGGCGTCGCTAGCACCTTTGAGTAGATGCGCTTCGGCAGACGTGTGAAGACATTGCGCCAGGGCGTCAAAATAGACGAGCCAAGATAAAATGCACGGGCAATGGAGAATGCAGTGTTGACAAGCACATACCATAGGTATGTGTCCAGGAAAAAGAAGATGACGTCTGTACATCCTGTGAGGATGATGAGAATGATGTTGTGGTGCTTGCAAAGGACATCAGCAACCTTTCCAAAGATGTGATCACCTGCACAGGTCACTTTGGCAATGTCCAAGTAGCGGATGACATCTCTGTAGGACAAGGTCAAAAATTTGTACGACACACCAAACTTGATGCCAAAAACGACCATCCACAGACCAACCGAAGTAGCGCGATCGTTGAACGAGAGATCCGGAAAGTTATCTGTAAAGACCTGATTCGCAAGAGGACGATTGCGATTCCTTTTCCAAAATTTTCCAAACAATCTCTCGAGTGGGACAATAGAGAAATAGATATATGTTAGCACTGCAATGACAAACTGGACGATGCCGAGTGCTAGATCAATGCGGTACAGTTTGTCTTTCTTCTCCGTGGGGTAAAGAAAGACTTTGACGCCAGGGGCAGCATTGAGAATGAGGATACCGATGAGGATGAACAGCCGACTTGTAAGATGACTCGCGCCAGGCCATTTTCGAGGAACGTAGACCCATTCAGCAAATGTGGCCAAGATCTGTATCAAAGTCGCTATGCAGCCACCGAAGCCAACTATGGAGAACTGCTTGGCTGGTGTCGGCTGTTGATCGAGGGTCTGCTCGTACCCTTTAACCAGAAGCGTTGGGGCGTTGTGGGAGGTATAAAACCAGAACATTGTGACGTGGATTATCCAGATGCGATTGAAGTTGATGAGCATGTGCAGCCAGGACCTAGTCTCTTTGTATGTCTTGAAGAAACATTTCTGCCATTTCACATCCTTAAGCTTCAGATATCGTTCCTCAGGGGGGAAGTCCACAATCCTCCCGCCGTCTTGTAATACAATCCGGGATATCCCCTCAGGGTACCAGAAGAGTTGGTTGCAATCGTCGTATCCGATAGTGTCCTTGTGGTCACGTTCGCGTCGTACGTACACACCACAGGATATCTCGTACAGCTCATCGCGAATATAGCGGTACAAAGGCGTAATAATGGTGTTGAGATAGGCGAATTCTTCCGCCCCGTCACTTGCTGTTTGGCTGACGGGAGAATTGACGAAGTCATCGGCGCACTTGAAAATGAAGCATAGCGCTTCAGGCATGAACCGTACCTGATTAGTCTCGCCCCAGCAGAGCAGGTACAAAGAAATTTGACGGACTCGTTGTAGCTGCGACATTCGACTCATTCTGGTTCTCCATTGGTCTTCGGCTGCCCTGAGGTTGAGGGATTCAAAATCTTCGTTTACGCCTTCTGCGCTGACGTCGGTGACGGTTGACGTTTTCCCCTTTTTCTTTCTTGAGCCAAGCTTTTCTTTGCGACCGCTTGATCTCGACTTGCTGTCAAAGTCAAAACAAGCTGCAAAGTACCATTTTCGATAATTGGCGTTGTCCCCTCCAATGTAGTCGGCATGGAGCGATAGTAGTGCTTGGTTGGGGGTCATTCTCGATGCTCTAGAATCGAGCATGACCATGAGATGATCGTACATGTTTCGCATACTATCTCTTTGGAACCCGAGTTTGTTCGTCAGTTCCACAAAGATTTCTTCGATTTCTTCCTTCGATACGGGGACCTGAGCTTCTCCCGACCACGCAGGATACGGCTCCGAATTTGAAATGGTGTTTCCATCGGCATAGTCCACAACAGATTCGGGGGCAGATCTTTGGGAAGCTGCCATGGGCATGCTGAAGCCGTCGAAGCTCGCACGGCCGAGATCAGACTGATCGAGGCGCTCATCTGTGTAGTGGTAGCCGTATTCATCAGCGTACTGGCTTTCGCCGTCATAGTAGCCGCCATCGTGGTAGTAGGGATTCTCGGGTCTCGCTTCGTAGTATCCTCTACCTTGATATTAGTATTAGGACAAGTCTTTTTTGACCAGCATACTGTACGATTCATCATAGTAACCCGACTCATCATATCCGCCATTGACATGATAGTCGTCGTTTGTGTAGCTGTCTTGATAGTACGTGTCATTTTCCGGTGTTGAATTGCCGTAGTAGCTGCCATGGCCACTATTTTGATGCATGTTGTGGCTTCCCGCGTTGTCCGTCATGTTGACCAGCGATTCTCGAGACTGGCACACTGAATGCACACTACAGAAACCATTTCAAGCTGGTGGTGGCCAATCACTTATTTAACAAACGTACTGCAGCCTTGTACTACGCTTTGATCCTTCAAGTTCAATGAAAGATGGGATTCATTGCCGGAAAGCCGTGTGCTGCTTCGCAGGGAGGTGGCTGTGCAAACAGAAATAGTTTGAATACGAGCCCTTGCATTAGTCTCTCGTGGCTTGCATCTGGCAATGGAAACCGATTCCACCCAATAACGTCATTTATTGTGCAAGCAGAGCGAATCCTTCAAAGGATGCTCGGTTACGGCCGGTATGTTACTCTCAGACTGCACTGCCTCGTTGTGGCTGCTCCGCAATCCCACACTCCGCGTAGGGCAGGGCTGATAAGGCTCGGCGACATATCTGGATGACCATTCTGAGGTCATAAACAAGTGCCTGGCCCAGCATCAATGTTGCCAAGAACGTTGAATTGGGAGCTAAGATGGGCCTGGGCTGAGAACCAGAACTCGCTTTTTTCAACGCTGTGCTCGTCTGAATAAACAATGGCAGGAACCCTTCGCGATTTAGCGTGATCTCTTTTAGTGTCCGATTGGTCTATTTTTAATCCGTGCCTGACATGTATGGCTTGGCAACTCTGTAAGGCTGCAGCAGCCAGCATTTTCTCATTTCGCAATACGAGGCGGCGCTAGTAGATAACTAGTAGCTAGGATGCGGAGAGTCGCGGACTATGGAGGTCATACAATCGCTATGTATTACGGCGACGCCATGGATGCTAGGTCAAGCCTAGGCTATAGATAGGACCTGCTAAACTGTAATGAGATGGCTGATGATTTTGCCAATGTTTAGCACCGCAGAGATCCAAATGTACACACATGTGTTTACTGTGTGTAGAGAGCTGATTTGCCTCTGTCTACTGCATAAGCTGAATCTTTGTGACGTGTCAGCAATTTAGTAGCAAGAAGTATCATGTTATGGGCATGCGTGGTAATTCTGGTCAGCCCGCAGACACAAAGGCCAGTGCTGGCAGTCCATGTGAGACCACTCCAACCGACAGCTTTCCGGTAGTAGAGATTCAGTACGGATCATCTATTTTTCGAATGAGGTCAATTCCCACCTCGCTGATCTTATCGCCGTCGCCAATGCTGGCCTCTATTTTTCCTGGGCTACTGGTGCTGTCCATAGCGCAGGGCCCTTCCAGCTGGCTTCCGTAATCCACCGCGATCAATTTGACAGTGCTTGTGTTTTTATTTCATTGTTCTATTCTGCCTAGCACAACTAAACTGGGGCTCCAGTTTCCCAAGTGACGTGAGCTTCTTGGAAATAAGCAGTATTGCCAAACTGAGGGCCATAGGCGCGAAGCTATCTGATCTTCTCAATGGGCAAACTTCAAGCTTTTCAAACACAGAATGAGCAGAGTCGCGAGGACATTTCACCCACGTTGAGTCTTCTCAGCAACGCCAAATGCTATTGAGTGAGCGATGTCATTTCTCAGTAGACCCTGAATGTGCGCAAGTATGGGTTGACAAGGCCAAGCACTTTTGTTTCTTTCATCGAGCCAAGAGCGGTTGCGATGTCGAAAGCCCGTCGCTTGATTGCCTGCATCTAACCCTTTTACGCGGACCCCGCATGCTTGGCCGTGAATATCGGCACATAACCTAAGCTGCAAAATCAGGCTAAAATGTATTGGTTGGTCTTAAGTTTTCCTCAAGCGACGACCAGACGACAGTAACAAACCCTCCACCAAAGCCAATATGGCCTATCAACAGTCACGTTGCACCAAAATCTCAAGAAGAGTAATCGAGAGCTCTTGGACCGCACGGAATGCCGAGGCCGCGCGAGAAATCCACGCAGTATTGAATAGGCATCCTCGTTCGTCGCAGCTGGCGAATCCGAAGTTGCTCAGCGGTTCCTAGCAGTGATTGGCAGAGCTATCGGGTGTGGTTTGAAAAAGTATGCTTGTCTGCGCAAGAACCATGGTATTAATGCCCTGTATTGGCAGTTCACAATTGAACAGTGTCTTTGACGAGCTCTGGCTTACGAAACATTTCTGCGATGTATAATATTCGCCGCCGGCGACTGACTCGCCGCGCAAATATTCCTCGAAACATTCCCGTAATAATAATAACAACTGGTACTGCAAGGTCCGATCGATTTATTAGTATGTGGCTTCGCTTTATTGCTGTTATGAATAGGCTATCTATCCTTCTCTTGACAGTGGTTGAGCATTTTACTACGCTGGTGTTTAACCCTGTGATGGCTGCCGCAGAGTAATTCCCTGCAGGTCACGCTGGGGTAATGCATATGGTTTAAGAATGAACTCTGAGCATTAACCTTGGTTTCTTACGCCTTTTCAGTTGGATGAAGATCTAGGTAATACTGCAGCCATCGATTCAACTGATCGCAGTCATTCGACCACAGTGTTGTGCACATCTATGTAACTAATGTTTGTGTTTAGGGGCAAGTCACTCAGTTAGTTGCCGTGCCAGGTCTTTCTTGCGGGCCCTTCCAACGGCGGCCGGCACACGTCGCCGCCTAACTCCTTAACTACAGCGTGCTAGTTACAGCTATCTAGACCGGCCCTCGTCGCGGGGGTTCTAAGATTGTGCAGTGCTACACTTCTCATCTAAATTATTTAGCTTTGTGTTTCTCTTCTCCGGACGGAACGCTGCAGCGCTCGCGATGCAGTTTGCAGGTGTGCTTATCCGGGGGGGAAGGTTTTGAGAATGAAATTGGATTATTTGATGTGTAGCATCCCTCCACTGTGAAACTGCCTTTGCTGTGAACGTGTGGCAGGTTATCTGTGTAGGCTGTCATGGTGTGCTCGATGTTCGACGGCAGTTATTGGCCGGGCGCCCAATCGCAGCTAGCTGCCGCGCCAAAGTCATTGAACAACATTGCGCGACGTGCACTGCAAGGGCATGCTTGGCCTGTACACCGCCACTCAACGTTGTGTAATAAAGTTGTCGAGCCATCGCAGGTGGCGCAAGCCGATGTAGCGTCAGGAGGCAAGACCATTCGGACTGAGGCGTCATCTAGAACGATGTAGAACGGGCCGACTCAAACCAGGAACGCCATCTGGGCAATGACCACGATACCCCGCATCTTTAAATAGTTACATTACGTAAATAAGCTTTCGAAAGAGTTGTTAGTTAATTAAAAAGCTATAGAAGCATTATCAGGAGTGGTGTTCTACAGCTATCGTTGTGTTGGCAGCCATGGCAGTTCTTCCTCCAGTGTTTCGGTGCATCGCTCTGGATTGACTTCGTCTAGATGCCAGGCATCACTCGTCCTCGTCCCAAGCTAGCATCATTGTCAAAAAAGATAGACTGTAATCGACTATATGGTAGTTTGCACTTTTCAAGACCATTCACTTCCCTCGCCCGTCTCTAGCACAAAATCCCAACTTCAGGGCACATTTACACGGAAGTCCCCCGAGGCTGGCCCCGCGTTGACGGCGTTACATCGCCTGAGCTGGGCACAAGGCTCAGCAGAACGACTCTGCCAGCCATACCTTGCTGCAGCATCGGCACGTAGGGTCCAATAGCTTTATTGTTAACTGCCACAGCAGGCTTGGTCCTCATGAACAAAATTCAGTCGTGGCAAGGTAGAGTAGGTACTATCCTGCATTCGGGCCTGGGTCTCCGCAGATCGTTTCCCAGCACAGTGCATACCGAGCCGTACGGCCTTCTAGAGTGGGCACACGTACATATGTTCTCAACGACATGCGGCATGATATTAAATTGCGTATATATTGAACTACTCTACGATTCTCTACACCAGTTCCATTGCGCATGCGCTGGAGCTGAAATACAAAAGTCCCCTACAACGAGCATCTCGAGACGTTCCAGGCCCTGCAAACTCTCGCTCGGTATCGAAGCAGTCTACAGCATTGAGGTATAAAGATGCGGTTTTCCTCTCTGTCAACCGGGATTAAATCATGAACAAAGACTGAGCGCAAGAATTGAACTATTCAAAATATTTTTAGTCTCATCGGTATCCGATTGCTCACAATGCATCACTTCTACAAGGTTGCATTAGCCTGGCCGCTTTTGGGTATTGCTCAGAGCCTCGCAGTACAGAACCGCCAACTCAATCCCGGCAAGCCAGCAGGAGAGCCACAGCATGTGAGGGTCGTGGGTATTAGCGTGCTAGGCAGCGGTTGCCCAAAGGGTAGCGCTGATGTGCAGGTCGATACCACGGGTACGTTGTTTGAGGTTACTTTCTCCGCGTACGAGGTTGAAACCGGTCCGGACACCAAACCAACGGACTGGCGCAAGAACTGCAAACTTACCATCAATATGGAGTTTACACCGGGCTATCAGTGAGTAAAATGTGAGAAATATCAAGGTTGTGACTAAAAAGTGTCCAAGGTTCTCTATCGTTGATACGGATATGTATGGCTATGCTGAAATCCCTGCCAAGGTCAACGGCCAGTGTGTCAATACATACTCTTTCACGGGTGGCGGATCGGATCATGTCGACTTTAAGTTGCCCCTCAAGGGTCCCTACAGCGGCAACTTTGATCTTCATTCCGATCCAGGCATTTCTTCATATTCACCATGTGGAGGCAGCACTGCCATTCTGAATATGAATACGGCATGCGCCATTAGCCCGACAAGCTTGCCGGCGCTGATCGCGGTCAGTGAACGTTGGGCTTCGGAATTTAATGACTGAAGCTAATATAAGTGAACACAGGTTGACCACATTAGCGGCGTTCTCACGGTGAAATTCCATCTTGAATGGCGACCTTGCACGAAGTAATAGCTGCTGACTAGACCTCCTGACGATATGTCTCGCTGTTCGTCACCTACATGTCCGGACTGTACAAGTACCGAATGGCACATGTGTCAGCCACAGTCATAGTCCTCGGAATTCAGTGAATATATGAAATTGGTTTTCTCATTGCGTACTCTTTCTCGCTCTATTCGTTTTTCGTGTAGTGGGCATTCCACGCGTCCCGCTTCATCCCGATGACCTTGACGACTTCTTGGCTCAGAATGTCTTCGCCTATCCACCCCATCAACCTCCACTCAACGTCGTGGCGCCAGTACGGGGATACTGCTCGCAATTTCTGCCTAATGGCAGCATCAGCTGTATATACGACCTGCGTCGCAAAATAGTCCGCCTTCGGGGCAGCTTCAGACACCCCCTTCGAATTGCCCTGGGACAGTACATCTCCGGGGATGATCGCCAGACAGTCCACGTTTCTCGTACTGGAAGAGTTTTCTAGCTCTCGAGCGAGGCCGACGCTGAACCCGTGGTTGAAGGCCTTTGTGGCACCGTACATAACGATGAACGGGACACCAGCCATACCCTGACTTGAGAGATTGAGTATCAACGAACGATGCTCCGGCCTGGAGGATGAGCTTGACAGGACGGGTATCATTAGAGATGTGAGCAATGCCATGAATCGCGAATTCTGCTTGATGACGACATCGATGTCAGCAGCCGAGTATGTCATGAGCTCTCGGAAGGGCGGAGGTCCGACGGCGCTTCCTCCAACATTGTTCACCAAAATGGTCAGATTGATGTCTTTGAGTGACTCAATCATGGCCTGAATCTCAATTGGAGTTGCCTTTATAGCGTCCATCACAATGACGCGCACGCGCGCGCCAGGTGTCGCAATCTCGAGCGCTTTTTTCGCGGCTTGTAGCTCATCCTGTACATGGCCTAGGATCACCACTCCAAACCCTTGTTTCGCGAGTTCTTTGGCAATGCCAAAGCCAATTCCTGCGCTTGCGCCTGTAATCAGCGCATACGCATGCTCTGCTCTTGGCCGCTTGTATCGCTCGAGCGGTTGCTTAGGATGCAGAAAGTGGAGAGAGACGAACCTGGCAGCTAAAATAATGGCTGCCAGGATGACTCCAGCCCCTACGACTGCCAGCATGTAAATGATTGCGGTTGCCATTTTGGTTGAGGCGTGTCCAGGCACGCGATGACGTCTGGCTGTGTGAAGGCAGACGAAAACCCGCACTGACTAGAACAGCAGCGATGGTAGGGGTAGCGAAGTCTTAGTTGGAGCTTACTAACACTCACCACGATGGGCGGCGAGCGTGCCGATTTCTGTTCACAAGCAAAGGACGAGTTCTCTTTAAAACCCAAAAAAGAATTTAGTAATTAACTAATTGGCAAGACTCTAGTTCGGAGTATTCGCGAGTAGTTGGCGAATACGCAGAATTCTAGTACTGAAGCTTTGCATTAAAATCGGTTTTCCGCCAGGCATTCGAACAACTAGAAGACGTAGCGCCCACCAATCTGCCAAGCTGTTGCTGCTTGTGTCTCTCAGGTATATCTTGGACATGAGCCAGTAGTTATATGCAAGCAACTATTTAAGATATTATAGGTTAGTGCTGTGAATAGTCGTTTGACTGCCCACAGCCGTCAGTGGCAGTGGGCCTGATACTCGCGAATGTGCTTTTAGGGTCGTTATGTCGCTTCATATTGAAAATTGGCATATTTAAATCTACACTGTTGCTATTATATCGTAGGAGCCAGCCCTTCCGAAGTTCTGCCGTATAAAAAGGAGTAGTAACTGCCAGGCCGTGACCATGCGCCGCGCTCCTATCAAGTCTGCCTTTCTTTTCCCTCCTTGTCTCTTTCACCCTTACCAGGCTTGCCACCTATTCCAACCTATTCCAACCTATTCGCCGCCGGCCGGCTTGCCGCCTTCCTCGCCGCCAGCCGGCTTGCCGCCCTCCTCGCCGCCAGCCGGCTTGCCGCCCTCCTCGCCGCCAGCTGGCTTGCCGCCCTCTTCACCGCCAGCCGGCTTGCCGTCCTTGGGAGCTCCTTCGCCGCCAGCCGGCTTGCCGCCTTCCTCACCGCCAGCCGGCTTGCCACCCTCCTCGCCGCCAGCTGGCTTGCCGCCCTCTTCACCGCCAGCCGGCTTGCCGTCCTTGGGAGCTCCTTCGCCGCCAGCCGGCTTGCCGCCTTCCTCACCGCCAGCCGGCTTGCCGTCCTTGGGAGCTCCTTCGCCGCCAGATGGCTTGCCGCCCTCTTCACCGCCGGGTGGCTTGCCGCCCTCTTCGCCGCCAGGTGGCTTGCCGCCCTCTTCGCCGCCAGGTGGCTTGCCGCCCTCTTCGCCACCAGGTGGCTTGCCGCCCTCTTCACCGCCAGGTGGCTTGCCACCTTCTCCACCACCTTCGCCGCCGGCTGGTTTGCAAGCCTCGAGCAGGCCACCAATGTCTAGCTTCTCAAGAATCTCCTTGAGCGGGCCTTTGAAAACATCTCCTAGGTTTTCCGCGAGCACTTTGACGGTGGAAGCAGTTGCCGACTTATCCTGGAGTGGCCTCAGGGTCATGGCTTGGAGAAGAAGGGCAAGGCCTTCGCTAGATGCTGTCTCCGTCAACGCACCTCTAGCAGCGAGGGAGCGTGCGGGAGCGGCAGCCGTCATGCCAGCATAACAGGCTCCGAGGATTAAAGATGTCTTCATTCTGGCGATTTGGGTATATTGCGGTGTCTGTCAAGTTTTAGTTGAGGATATGCGCCAATGGTTCACGAGACTTACAGAGATATGGAAGAAGTGTCTTGGCCGCTTGGAGGCGTGCCTTGTTCTTGTGTCTTTGGAAATGGGGTTGTATCTTGCTATCAATTAGGAAGAGTCCTTGGTATTTAAACAATCTATTTGCTCGAGATCGAACAGAGCTATAAAGAAGCTTATCGTTCAGATCCGGAGCTGGTAGTTGACACTTGCGTTTCAGATGCATGCTTCAGTCCAGCTAGCCCTTATGCACATTACTAGTTGCCGCTTCATCCCGAACCGTTGAAGCCTATTCCAAATTTAAGTCGTGTCTGTACACTAGTAATCAGACCATTCTCTAACGCGGGGGTCTTCCAACTTCTTTCCAGTGGTGTACCAGCCTAGCTTCGCGAAGCGCGCCCCCGTGTGGGGGGCGCAAACTACAAGCAGGGCTACTCAAATCCTTCATAGATTCGCAACAAAAATCCCGGGAGGAACATACAAGCACAAGATATATTGACTTGAGAAATAAAAGATTAAGCAAATCTTCTTAAAGTTGGACGATAGCTCAACAATGCACGTTGTTAGCACATAGGAAATCATGGCCAATTAGGTCTCTCTAGCTTCACAGTCTGATCTAGAAGTAAGCTTCTTCCAAAGTCTGTAAATTAAGAAAGAATGATCGTTTCAAGCACATGACTACAATAGCGTCTCATTCCAGCCATCGTCGGTCTTAGTGGAGCGGATACAATCTCAAACGTTACTGACTGACTCGAAATAGATACACTGCAGATCATTCTGCTGTGAGGCCTTTTACTTCTGGTACCAGACCATACCAATGTCCTGGTGTTAGAAGCTGCGTTGCGACCTACCCCACGGCCATCCATTAAGCGACATACTCAGAAGATAGCATCGCGGTATTGTATGCAAGGTACGCATGATGCCGCCCCATACTGCATATTTACATGGACAGGGTAAGAGGGGGTTGTTTCACTGGGTGCTCGGGTGTCCTGTGTCCCGTTGACTCTAGCGTCCGGTCCGGCTTATCAAAACCAATTAAGGCTTTAGCAACCACCCGGTTCAAGCAATACATTATTGGCCGGGTCACTATACATTCCATCATTCCCCCGCGTAAACCATGAGTCAGTTGATCGGATAGCCTTGTAGACATCGTGTGTGGCGTTGCCCTTATTTCGTTTTCGCCAGAACATGCTTCTTGGCTGGCATCGAGTGGCTTTTGACTGCTTGGCATTTTGCGGGCATATGAGCTCAACTGCTTTTTCTTTTTTTTTTTTTTAAGAAAAAAAAAACAGAAGCCATTCTGCTTATGAAAGACTCTCCCTAAATAGGCTAGATGCTGCGATTCAGGGTAAGACGTGGTTTATGGAAGTCTAAGGAGTTTCATGATAGGGCAACATTTTAGGTTAGCTCTCCCAATGATTCTCTTGAAGGCGTCAGTTCTTAAACCGATGGCGAGGCCAACGTTTCACTTGACTTGCGAGCTTTCTTCACGGAAACCTCGGAAAAGCATTGAAAACAATGTCAGGCTACATAAAAAAGTCCATAGCTGCATGGTCTGACAGAAGGAAAATGGCGCTTTCTTCGCGTTCCAGGCCAGGTAGGCCCTTGTAAGGGGACAAGCGCGCTGGGTTGATACCCGTGGGTCGTGGGGTTACCGCTAGGCGACTACTAAATCTGCGACAAATTCTCCCGCAAATTTGAAACCCCGACGATACATTGCGTCTTTTCTGCGATTTTGTTTATCAACGAAAAGGTCTAGAACTAACAAGCTCTGGCGGCTGGGGCTAGTGGTAAGGCTTCTTAACCCTGGCTTACCGGAGTGGCTCAAGCTATTGATGTAAACAACGGTGCCCGTCCTGAATGGAACCGTGTTGGCGTTTGACGTCAGCCAGCTTACTCACAGCTAAATATAGCAACGCGAGGCAGCAAGTGAGCAAAGTTGTGCTATGATAGCACAGTCTCGGGTAGATATTTGAGAGTTGCGTGTCAGAATACAGCCACATCGTCTCGGCTTTGACTGCTTTTGCTTCAACGGACTGCATCTTTTCCACGGACCGCAGATCTTTGACGTTCGAGGCTCTTCAAAAGACGCTCTCCGGGTTTGTCTCAAACCTCAAAATGATACTTGATCTTTGAGTATCGGCTTGCAGTCATTCAAATATATCTCGTTTCACGCAAGGGCTACGCGAACTTTTCTTCCAACACCACCTTCTGCTCTGTGAAAAAGGCTTCCTTACGATGCCGAACAATGAGCCAATTCGTGGCGTATCTGTACGCGTTGTGTCACAGTCCCTCATAGAGGGAGTAACTACGATACAAGTTGCAGATGAACAGCCAACGTAGCGTACTGATCATGTATTGCGATTACCTTTTACCTGTTAAATTGATTTATGTCAGAATGACGGACCCCCCGGAGGTGAACGGCCTCCATCTTGAACGGCCTCCATCTTTCAAATTTCAAGGCTCTTGGTCGGCTTTGTAGCGTTCAAAATACTCACATATGCTCTCTTTGCAGTTGAGCATCAAGCATAGTACTTCAGTCTCATATTAATTCTTCCATGAACTAGACGCCTAAGTATTGCGTTACTTGAACTTTCTACCCTGTCTGCATGCATGTAAAGCATCTAGGAAGCGAGTCTCATCGATTCCGACATCGTCAAGACTAGATAACGCTCTGAAGATCGTACAATAGAACGAAGGGTCTAGTATCTCCCGCTTGGCACTCGTTTATCACGTGTGTTAGTGAAGGAGATCGCCGGGATGGGGGCGTGACTCGGTTCGTAACGGAGTCAAGTCTTAGTGAGTAACACGGCGTGTGCATTCCAGTGCGGCTGATCAAGGGCCGCGGGACTGAAGTCTATAATGTTCGACAAAAGTGCCAGCCGGCTTGTCGTGCTCTGGTTCGCTACTTCCCCTCGCCAACCAGTTGCATCCCACCAAAAAGATCAAGCCAGTCTTCGAGCCTGTCTCGGATGAATGCCTGCAGATCCCAGGACTTCCAGCTCAACAGGTCCTTGTCGCCTTGCCACAAGTAAAGTTCGGCTTCTACCTTCTCTCCAGTGGGCCTGTTGTTCCAATCGACAACGCTCACGATGGTGGCCTCGGCTGCGTATGTGTCACCTTCGAAAGAATCCAGCTTCTTACGCTGAGATGGTGTGTCGACCTGGAGTAAATACCCGTCCACATAATCTGACTCGTCTGAGCTTCCAATTACAGCGGGATAATCGCAATTCTTGACTGCAAGTCGGATGTATTTTCTCGCTAGTGCCGGTTTTATCATGTGCTCGATTTGGGCCACCGCTGTTGAATCGCCTGTCAAAGCCCATGCAAGAAGGGGTTTGGCGCACAGTGTCCCATAAATGAAAAGAGGGCGTGGTCGCTCCGAGCTCTGTGCTGTAGAAGCAATCGTCTGATCAGCCGTATCGGGGCCCCTCAAGCTGGGCTCCATCATGCTTTATTTTTTTTTTGGTTCTATCGTAAACAAATGTAATGGGCAGCCGAGCTTTTAGCCTTGTGATCGATGATAGCGCTTGCTGGTTGATGGGTGACAGTGTCGTGTCGGAAGAGTGGGCGGAAAGAGCAAAATTTCAAGGGTACTGCAGTAGAAGAGTATGCTTTCATAATTAAAGAAGTTGGCCAACTATACCCAATAAGGTTCCTGGAGAAAAAAAATTGGTACGCTTTATATGGTCTTTAAACTTCAAGCCCGCTTGTGCGTGGCGCTGCGGTAGGCGCGACGCGAAACCACACACAGTGGGCTAAGTAGCTTTCGGTGCCAAGGTACTCGTAGTTATAGCTACCCAGATTGCAGCAGCTCACAGGTAGCGGAGCTCTACAAGTTACGACGCTACAAGGCTTACCACACACATGCTTGGGTGAATTGAAATGGACTTGAAGCCTTGTTCATCGTGGCATATTTTATTTACGGCAACAATTATCAAAGACCAGACATTCCAGAGCCAGAAATCACCAACTGCTGACTCTCAACATAGGATCAGTCTCTTGGAAGTCAAGCCCCCTCTAAGAACGATTGTACAATCTGATGATACTTGTCGGGTTGATCGAGGTGCGTCATATGAGCAGCGCCCTCTACAACCACTGATTCTACACTTGGGATATTATCAATGAACGGCTGTGACGCAATTTGCTGAGCACCCTCCAACTCTCCCAAATTGACAAGGGTCTGCGCCTCGATATTGTGCAATTCTTCCACGATTGACCAGTTGCGCAGTGCGCCAGTAGGCGAGAGCATGTTCGGACCATAGCTACAAAGAACACACATTAGCGAGCTCAGTATTGCACGTCTTGGTGTGCGCGCCTGGGCATATCTTTCAAATACGTGTCCGTACATGGTGAAGTAAGTTGTGTCATCCTTCGTGAGCCACTCCAGCGCTGTCATGAGCGGCGGAACAGGCCAGGGCTGCGCAATTGACAACAGACGGCGCATGAAGTAGTCCAGGGCGTCTTTGCACTCCTCAGTATCAAATTTGCCAGTCTCTCTCGCCCTTCTAATGGCTGCTTGTTCATTCTCGGGAAATTTCTTGATTTCAATGTTCGTTCCTTCAATGTATAGCGCGTTGCTTGCCAGGCTGTTGGACAGGATGAGTTTACGAATCTGCTGGCAATAAGCCCCGCGGATAGCATACTCCGCCGCCAGCATGCCACCCCAGGACTGCCCATGAAGATCAAATGTGCGGTCGCTGAGACCCAGATGGCGAAGAAGATTGGAAAGTTCGTCCATGAAAAGATCGACCGTCCAGAAGGCCTCGTCGCCCCGGAGGTTACGCAGGTGCGTGGAGCGACCGTTGCCAACCTGATCGTAGAAAATCATGGGCGGTGTAGGGGACGCAAGCTGCTGAAGCGGAAGTAGGTAATCGTGGCAAGCACCAGGTCCTCCATGGAGGAGCACAATCGGGATGGCATCAGGAGCATGCAAGTTGCCGATGACTTTGTACCACGTCTCGCAAGTGGCGGAAATGCTCTCAACATAGAACGGCACGACTCCTTCCTTCGTAGCTAGGCTGTTCATCTCGGTCGCTCGGTCGCTTGGTCCAAGCAAAGCGCGGAACTTTTTATGCTGCAACTTTACAAGTATAGTGTATAGAAGTAGGGAAACTACTCAGATTGGACACCGTGAAGCTTTCCAATGCTCTTAGATGGGCAAACCCCGGCCATGCCTGGCACTTAGTAACACCCTTCTCCCCCTCTCAGCCGAGTTGTCTCAGTCGCTGCCATTTTTCGGGCACGATCCGATGTCGCTGCAGGTAACAAGGCGTGGTACGTGTGCAAGTGCGGTGACTTCGATTTTAGAGCACTACAGAGCTGTCTTCGCAGCCTTCCACATATAGCTCGCTCCAGGAGCATCAACGACCAAGGATGCGCATGATAAATCTATGGCCAGGCACAAATCTATTGCGAATAGGGCCTTGAAGGGTCGCAGGTGTAAGTCACTTCATTATGTCAAGCTTTATTAAAGTCCTCTATGGGTCTAGCCTGGCTTTGGGCGCAGCTGAAAGAAACTTGCATGAGTATATTACCCTGACCACTACAGGAGCTGGATAAATAGTGGCTAGCCAGATCTTGGTCCACGTGGTTGACGATGTCCGTCTTGAGAATCGGCCTTGACCAAAGGCCATGAATCCATCAGATACTGTTGCCCATAATCATGAAAGCGTCAAGAATATTCCATAAAAAGTTTACCTGCAGCGCAACCACGTTTCAAAGCCCGGTGCTCGCTCAGCCGTCCACAATCCTCCTTGTCGTTGTCAGAGCCTACTTCAGCCGCCCGCGGCCGCACTGAAGTAAGATTCAATGGTTACCTTGGCTGCAACGAGAAATATGTCGTTAATGAATCGCTTCATATACTCATCGTCCTATTCCCACTCTTCGTCTCGGTGAATATAGCTCTTAGGTTTAGCCAATTTGATATTGTAGGGGGCCTTCGGCGGTCAGGTCTCTTCGGACGCTATCAGGCGCCGCGCCTTACCCAACTTCGTATCGTCGCCGCGTAGCTCTTGTCGCACTCATATCTAATCACTAATTCTGGTCTTCGCGGTGGTGACGGAGAAATTGATGGGCTCTTCTTGGGATAGGTAGGATGCGTTGACAGGCACGTTATCCTGTGCTACATAGTAGCGATCTGCCCCGGTGCCCATTCATCGGCAGGAAGAACTGCTGCCAGCCTGTGCAGCGCCATCGTGCAGATTATGTATCGACCTGACAAGGGCCTCGCTCTCGATGCCACTCAAGATCGGTGTCGACAATCATGAGTGATGTACCTGAAGCCGCGTGACTCGGGGGACAGAGACGACTGGACTTGTCAATCATAACCAACTCTCACATCTCAGCCCGCTTTCTTGGTCAGAGCACCGATCCCAACGCAACACCGACGCCTAGTTCGCAGTGTACGACTTCTAGTTTGGTCTCCTCCCTTGAAATTTTCTCTGGGCGATCATGTATCGGTCTTCTTGCTCTACTGCATGACCTCGCCGCGTTGAAGTTCACTCCAGGGTAGCTTCTACACGAGCCGCTCTACGACACTTTATATCCCACATAATAGAGAGGGCCACCGACGAAGCATAGTGTCGAAATCAAATGTGGCTAATGTCTTATTAAATAAGGTATCAAATAAGGTAGGGTTAGGAGATATTTCTCTGGTGTATTCCTACTTATTTCTGCATATTTTATGAGCAGCTCGCGATGTTATAGAAGTGCTACGGCAGTATAATACCGACGCGGCACATGGGCCGTGACGAGCAAAAGATCATCAACTAAGCAAGCGATAACCAAAGCTGGATCAAGAGGAAGCGATCTAAAATTGGCCAGTTTCTATACGCCCGAGTCCCGGCAAGATTCAAAGGTCCTCAACGCGACAGACCGCTCGACCGCCTTCCTAATCTAGCTCCAGCTGTAGGACCCACTAGGTCGCAATGGCCGCAGCAGGCAAGCTTGCCAGCCACCAGCTCATCACAACGTGACGCAATTAGTCTTCTTCCACGAGGCACGGCATCACGACCCTGGAGACGAGGCTCAGCTCTCTGCCTAAATTTCCCTTTGTTGATTTGCCTTACTCTTTTCATCCTTCTTCTGCACTTCCTTTCCCCTGCTCACTCATTCTTCTTGTCCGTAGTTCTTTTCTGCTTCTCTACACAACCGCCTCCGCGCCTGGGTCCGCCCAAGGCTGCCCGATCTATACAGGATGGTCTCGTTTTGGCCCTGGAGTGTACGCCTTCCCATTATTTCCCCTTCCCCGATTGATTCGGAGAACTGACCCATGCCAGAGCGATGATATTTCGCCCGCCTCCTTTGAGAAATCGCTCTCGGCACTGTCCTCGAAAATTACGAGCACGCAAACGACGCTCGACAGGACTCGCGCCAGCGCCCGCCGCGTCAAGGTCCTGCTGGTGTTATATCTCGGCTTCGCTTATCTCGCATACGCCATTGTTCAGCTCGTCGTCGTAAAATACTGGAACATGGGCGCCCTAGAGTGGGCAGGCATGGCCATAGGGCCGGTCTTGTGAGCGCCCCTACCATCCTCTTTTCACGACCGAACAGGAATTTAACAGCGTCCCTTTTCTGTATCAGTATCACCCTCACGCGCAAACTTGTTGGGGCATATTTCAACTTTCGGACCGAGTCCCTCGGCAGGCGATTAAAGGACCAGCAAGAAGAGCGCACCAAGACGATCCAGAAACTCAAGGACGCGACAAGGTACGATTCGACCTTGGAACTGATTGAAAAGTATGGTGGCGAGAAGAAGAAAGAAGCCGCTCGCTCCGACAGCAAAAATAAGGACGGCGATAAGGACGGCAATAAGAAGTCTCATCAGCCCGTCCCGCCGAACGGCTCCCAGAAACGAACACGTCTCCCCCCCCCTCCCACTGCCAACATCCAGCCTCGCACTCCGGTACCCCTCGCATCCGGGCCGTCCCCCTTGGAGCCCAACTCGCTCGAACCGGGCGCCGAATTTGCCCCCAACGCCTTCAACCGTCCTCCTCCATTACAAGATCAGCAGTCCGCACCCTACGCTGATGCCCATGTCGAATCCCACTGGTACGATCGCATATTTGACGTTCTTCTCGGCGAAGACGAGACCCTCCCCAAGAATCGCATTGTGCTCCTTTGTCAGTCATGCCGACTCATTAATGGCCAAGCGCCACCAGGCACGCGCAACCTTGCCGAGTTAGGCGTCTGGAGGTGCATGGGATGCCACGCCGCGAATGGCGCGGTCGACGAGGGCAAGCGCATCGTGGACGAGATGCTTGCCACTGCGCAGCAGAATTTCGAAGAGGAAGTACATGCGCCGGGTGAAAGCGAGGAGGATATTGAGGCTGTGGATGTCAGTGGTAGCGTTGAGAGGGTTTCTTCTGCGACGGGCGTGGAGAGCCGCGATGACGCGAAACTGAGGCAGGGCAAGAAGAAATAGGCATCTACCGTGGCATCTGATCGTCTTGCGCTCGCTGTATGTATCTGGATTGTAGGAACATAGCCACGCTTCTTCTTCCTGTTGTTTCCATTATAGCAAATTGGTGCATGTACGTGGATGTCGAGGGTAATGTACAAGTGTTGCGAGAAATAGAAATGGGTTAGGAACTTGGCTGGCTTTTCCCTAAATAGTCTATTTCTTCAAATCAATTTATAGTACGCATATCCCGCGCTCTACTCTCAGTGGTTATCTAACTTCTGG
Organism: Akanthomyces uredinophilus; assembly: GCA_030778065.1. Classification (NCBI taxonomy): domain Eukaryota; kingdom Fungi; phylum Ascomycota; class Sordariomycetes; order Hypocreales; family Cordycipitaceae; genus Akanthomyces; species Akanthomyces uredinophilus. The sequence goes on from JAPFRW010000217.1 coordinate 22,307, forward strand.
ACACCAATGCCGCAGCCGGCTTTGATGGACGTGTCGCGAAATCTCTGTCACGCACACATGGTGTATAACGTAGCTTCATTTCAGCATCCCATCTATACCGTATACCAGACTCCTGCAAAGACCAGCATCTATGTCACAGCATTCCGCGTACGTAAATCAAGAAACTTTGGGAAAGAATGCAAAAAGAACGACAGAAAAGATGGCACCCCAAATGTAAAGCGAGAGATCATGCATCGGAAAGGCACAAAGGCACCCAAAGTCAATTATCACGCCGCTCGTTTCCTCGACTGCGTAGACCAGCCCTCTATATCCTCGCCTTTGCTGCCGACCTTGAGTCCATCGACCTTGATACCTTTCATGCCAGGTGTATCCTCTAGCCAAGTGTGCGCCGCCATTCCGCCTGCGTTGGCGCGTTTGTCGGGGATGAGCTCAAGCATGGGACTCAAAAAGGCCGAGATGCGCTTTGCCTCGTCCTCCTTGAAGTGGTACTTTTCGCGCAAAACATCGGTGAGGGCCCAGTGGCGTAGGCGGTGAATGTTGCGCAGCTCACCGCGGCGATTAAAGATTTCTTGCGACCACTTGCCGGTGAGGCACGTTCGGGGGAAAGGACCGAGCAGCTCAATAATTTGGGCTATGTGGTCATCGTCTTTACCGTACTTGGTGCCGGACTGGGGATCGAAAAGGTAATCGCCGGTAATGAGTTCAAAAATCTAAAAGGTCAGCAGCGTTCCACGAAAGTTGAATATGCTTCCGAGCGAGCGACCGGTGAATTTAAGGAAATAAGACGAGCGCTTCGCGATGAGAGGACTCACCATGGCTGCCATGCTCCAGACATCTGTGCTCGCTCCCCATTTGGCACCGAGAATAACTTCCGGTGACCTATACTGCCTAGTCTGAATGTCGTCTGTAAAGTGGTGGTTAACCCAGCAGGCGTTGCCGAGGTCAGCAATCTTGACGCTTATAATGTCAGAGGCATGTGCGTCCTCGGCTTTGCGCTTTTCGCCGGTGGCGGCCGTGGGGGTTTTGTCGAGAGAGATGCTTGAGACTTCGCGAGTGAGCATGTCAGCAGTCTTGTCGCTATGTGCTTTATCGTCGCTAGGTGAGGCGTCTTTCTTTCTGGCATCGTCTAGCATCTCGCCGAGACTCGCTTGCGAGGTGGCGGACGGAAAGAGATTCGAGTGATTGAAAGACGAGTTGAGAGGCGAGGGCAGAGGCTGGCTGCCGGTAATCAAAGTTCTCCTTCGACGGCGGCCGTTTCTGTTATTTTCCTTGTCGCCCGGGTCGTTTTTTACCACCTTTTTTACAATCTGCTCAACGTCCCCGATTTCAATCAAGACGTTTTCGGGTTTGAGATCGGTGTGGATGATGCCGCATTGGCGGTGAAGATAATCGAGGCCGAGCAGAACCTGTTTTGTGATTTGCTTAACAAGGGGCATAGGGATGCCCCGGTGATTCCACCGCTTGATGAGGCCCAAGAGATTCTCGCCGAGGACTTCGAAGACCATGCATACGTGAGTCCCGTTGGGACCCTTGTGCTCAAACGAATCGAGGAGGCTGACGACGTGCTTGCGACCGGGGTGATCGGGCTGGGCCTGAACAATACGGTTGAGTAGCTTGATTTCGTCGATGGCAGTCTCGGTGTAGTGAGCGGCGGATCGAACAACCTTGAGAGCGACGTGCTTGCCCGAGTTGTTGTCGCGGGACAGCCAGACTGTGGAAAAATGGCCCCATCCGAGCTTGCGGACGACTGTATACTTGCCGTCCTTGAAGTTCTCGCCGACCTGGACGGGGTGGTAGCCACCCTTGCAGTAGTCTTCGGAGTCTTCTTCATCGGCTGTATTCTCGGCGGGCTCATCGGCGGAGGAGGAGGAAGGCGAGCCGGTGACGGCGGAAGCGAGCTGCTGGGTTCTGTACAAGGGGAGCGTGGGTTAGCGAGGTTCGTCGTCCAAGAAAGATGATGTGATGAGCAGGCGCAAAAAGGAGTAACGTAGAGGAACATTAAGAAGCGCAAACCAGGCATTAGACAGAATCGCAAGAAGGTTGAAAATCAGAATAAAACAAAACAAAAAAGAGACCGGGCCAATTTTGTCTGACAAAGCGACCAAACAGCGCATGCAGAAATATAGTGGCCGAGCGGCGGCAGAATCGCGAGCGGGAAGGGTGTGACGTGCGGGTTAACGATGGGCTGGGAACGGCGGTGATGGCGGCGGCAGGGGGGCTCAGCGGCGGGAGGGGTGCAACCTTGACTTGATAAAGGTGCTCATCTTGTCAACATTGCGCAGCTCTGAGCAGGCAAGGAAGAGAGGGTGGAGCGACTTGATGAAGGCGACGACAGAGTAGAGGCGCGAGACCAGGATAGGGAGCGAGACAGAGTCGAGTCTTTTCGAGTCGAGTCGGGGTACGCTGCTGCAGGAGGGCAGAGAGGGGTGCGTGCCTTGGTAGGTAGGTATGCTATGGTGCGCTGGTGCGGATGCGGATGCGGGCTGTTCGCGGGGCTGATGAGCAAAGGGCCAGTGGGTAGGTCGGTGGTGATGCGAGCTTTTGCCGGGGCGAGACGATGGCGTGGCGAGACGGGATGCGCTCGTGGCGGCGACAATCAAATCTGCACAACGGTTGCAAAGCTTGATGTGGCAGCAGCAGGATCTGGAGCCGAGCGAGAGAAAGGACGGAGAGAGGGCGAGCACTGGGGCCGAAACAGTCTTGCCCTTCTTGGCTCCCGACTCGTTGCGAGCTGTGATTTTGCGCCAGCGCTAGCGCAATGCCAGAGCCTACCAGTGAGCGGCCTCGCCAGCTGGTCAAGCCACTAAAAAGACGCTGTATCGGAGTGCACGGTCGAGGAGACTGTTATTAGCGCTCAGCAAGCTTTCATCGTAAACTTTGACCAAGCGCCCATCCCCTTCGCTCTCGCCTTCGCCTTCGACTTTGTCACAAGTCGGCAAGATTTCAATAGACCGAAATGAGTTGAGCTCCGTCTCGAAACCTCTGATGTAATGCCTTTCCGCTGCTGCCCTCTTGTCCACCGCACCGCCTTTGCCACCGCCACAGGCACTGTGTTGTGGTGTGGCAGCTGCGCCTAGGTAGGTAGGTAGCTCAGCCAAGCCAAGGTCCAGACAATCTGCCTTCTGATATGCCCGATGGCATTGTTTTTTATGCGAAGGAGCGAACATCGGCCACAATACTTCGCCGGCACCCAGCGTATCCCCTTGCCGTATCAGTCCAATTGACCAGACTTCCGTTGCCAATTGCCCACTGCTCACTTTGCTATTCTTCAAAAAGCTACCCATAAGCTTCCTGAATAGCAAGCCGCCCGCGCAACTATGCGCGTCGTCCGGGCGACAGTCGCTCGTTCTCGTTCTCAGCGCATTCTCTTTGGGTCGCTCGAAGGCGTGCCAGCTCCCATCGTGTATGCCCAATATCGAAAATCAATCGTTCATCTGCCATCGTGTCATGAGGCTCGATTTTTCGCGCCACCCTTCTACTGCTCCGTTGCCGTCGTCTGCCTGGCTCTTACTCGGCGCTTGTCGGAATCCTGGGCGCCTTTCGTTGGCACATTTGCGTCTCAGCTAATGGGCGCAGGGCCGTACGGCAACTGGATGCTCGTACACGTGCCATTTGTGTTGTTATCGATTTGATGTTGGCTCCCCATATCTTGCGGTAGCTCATGAAAGGCTAGCCGTACGCACGCTTGCAGCTTGCTGGACATGCCGCCACCACTTGGCGTGACCCAGAAAATTGAAACAAAGCAAAACAAAACAAAACATCATTGTCAAAAGTACCTACCCAGTTGTGTCCGCCCGTGAGGGGCTGTGTGTCAGAATCGGCGCCAGGGCGTCCTTCTTGCGCTTCTGGGACCCGACGCCGTCACCGTTTGACACGCCGCCCGAGGCCAGCGGCGGCTTGGCCTCTGCTTGGCCCTCACTTTCACTCATCGTGTTGTCGCGCAGCTCTCACGTTGTAGAATATTGTTCGCCCGTTTCAGTCGTGTTGGTATTTCGTTGAAAAATCGTCTAGAGGCAAGGTCTAGGAGGTGGCTTGCGACTCGTGGTGAACTGTGGCGATTGGACAAGGCCCATTCGGGGAATTTGCGCTCAGTTGAATGCGAAAACACTTTGTCGTCGGTCGAGATGCAAGTCGGCAAGGTCGCGCTTCATAAAGGCAGTGCTAAGAAAATCGGAAGGTCTATCCTGCGTGGCGAAGGGGGAAAATGGTACCGAAACGAAGAAGAGCCAAGTCGAGTCGCGTTCTGTCGCAAAAGATTGGAGGTCAGCCGATTACCTCAATGGACAGATGCCTCGTGTCAGATGCTTGCGACGCCTAAGCTGGCGGCCACAGGCTTGTCATCGACCGTGCATAACTAGAGCAGCCCAACAAGAAACCTTGGCAAATGGGATCCGGCTGAGATTTCAACGTCTTCTTCCTCAATCATGGAAGCATGTGCAGTCGGTGAATGAAGAGGGGCAGAGACGTCTAGGCCCTGCCGTGCCCAACACGCCCGCTGGCATTTCTCGCCTGCTGCATCATGCTAGAGCAGCAGCATCGGGCAGGGATTGATAGACCGGAAGAAATTATGCATGCGACACGAGAGGCACAGCTTGGCGCCTCGCAGCGCTCCGACAACAGAAAGGCAGTGCGCTGGGTTCCGCGGCAGGAAGGGGTTTGTTTTCGTCGACAACGTACCGTGATGTGGTGATAGCTTAGATATGTAATGCCGTAATCTAGACAACGATCGACCCAGAGATCGATTTGACGTGGATTATCCAAGACGGAGAAGACTTCGAATAAGCACAAACGTGGGGGTAATAAAGAAGAGGAAAATCCATACATGGTCAAACACAGAGTGCGAGAAATCGGGCGCTTGATGAGCCCCTCCAAATTTCATGCAGCGACTGGCACACTGGGAAGCGGAGTCTGCACTGGGCAGAAAGGGTGGGGACGCTGGAACTTCCCTGAATTCGCCCGTAGCGCGGGGCGTTCGTTGTCAGGCACACCAGCCACACCGGGCAAGCAGAACACCAGGAAGACCAGTAACCTGGCCTGGGTATCTACCTACCTTGCCAACTTACGTGCGTACGCAATACTTCTCTGTTTTGGTGGTGGATAGGTAGGTTTCCAGGCATGCACGCCGTTTTGGCCGACTGCTGGTAGATTTCTACCTAGGTGCTTAGGTAGGCACCTAGCAACTGGGTGCGGCCTGGCGATATATTTGCCCTACCACTTTTGCAACTACTGTAAGTCTGGAAGCATTGAGCAGGTTGGTTGGCAAATACCTAGCTTACCGACGTTGCATATCTAAGAAGGCTGTCGGAATTAACAACTTGGATTCATAGAAAGAAAACTCTGCTCATAATGTTGGATATAGGGTTTTATGGCGCTGCAGTCAAAGTACATCCTTCACCAGTGCGAAGTATACCTCGACCTCATCAGCCACAAGCGTCTCCCGCCTTGACGTCATTGTTTTCCGGCCGGTTGTGTTAATTACTAGGGATAACGCGCGTGGGGGGTGTTTTGGGAGAGGGCACTAGAGAGGTCTTGTACTTGATATCTCGCGCAGCCCAGTTATACCCCTGTTGGAGGCTCTAAAACGTCTTAAAATGAAGATAAAAACATTCTGATGGGACTAGGTGCTCTGAGAGGGATACAATAGGGCTAGAAAATAAGGCAAACGGGGAGCGTGCCTTGTGCCCTCTCACAAAACACCCTCACTCGCGTACACACCTACCTACCTACCTAGGTACCTACCTACCTTAGTACCTAGGTACCTTAGGGAGCACGGTAAGTACCTACCCAAGCACCTGGACACATGTACCACGCCTACGCTTACCAGTGACATCCCCCTCTGTTAGTTTGGCTTCCTAATATATGAGTAGCAGTCCGTGGAGACGCCAAAATTATCTGTGTCAATTTCTAACGCCAGTGTCCCTAGAATACAAATCAGGTCTTCTTTAGCACGCGAAACGCAGCGAGGATTATACGCCCATTGCTTGAATGGTGACCAGCCGTCTGACCATCGCCAGCATACCCTCTTTGACTCCACCATACCGTCTTCACGCCCGCTTCTTGCTCTTTTGCGTCATCTTGCGGAACGCCTCCATGCCACTTGCACCCAGAGGTCGGTGGTCATTGGCCCGGTTGCCATCAAAGGTGCTCATCGGCGCAATTGTGTAGCTCGACGGCAGGCTGGCCATGCGAGCCTCGTTGCTACCCCGGGCCGGCGCCAAGAGCCTCTCCCTTTCCACCTCGGCGGCCGACTGTGCCGGCCGCTGTGTGAGATTAAACTGCGTGCCTGCCTTTTGGCGCTGCTGCAGCTTGGCCGCACTAGCAGTCCAAGTTAGTAAACAAATCATGACATAATCTTCAAGTGGAGGGAAGTTCAGAGCTGTCATCTCCAAAGGCGAAGCAGAAAGGCAGAAATACGTACTGGTAGTCGAACTCGCGCGTCTCAACATGACGTTTCTTGTAATCATCCGTCCTCTTGAGAATAGGTCGGCTCCATTCTCCCAGCAATCTCTCTGCCATTCTCTTGATACTCGGCTCCGGCTTCTTGCTTTTGGTGTAGAACAGCACAATCTTGCCAATGCCGCTGCTACGGAGCGACTCCTTTTCGACATTCAGCTTGGTTAATGCTGTAAACAGATCACGCTGGATATTGTATGCCGGTAGCGAGCCGTCGCTCAGCGGCTCCAGAAAGTACTTGACGTGCAGCAAGAAGTTGGTATCGGGATCCAGCACCGCGTGCTGCACGTTGTTGCGGTTCAAAATTGCGTTTACTTGCGGCAGCAACTTCAACTTGTGTAGCGCAGGCTGATTCACGCGCCGAGCTTCGTTGTCGGCCAAGCAGGCTCTCTCCATCTGCACTTTGAGATCGGCCAGCTGCTCGTCGATTTCGTCTTCTAGATCCTAATTCATCTGTTAGCCACCTTTGCTTGGCCGTATACGCATTTTACGCACAATTTCATCCTTCTTGCGCCGTCTCGTCGTATTCGAACCCCCCTTCTTTATGGCGGCATCGAGAGCCCTGTCGATCGCACGCTTTCGTCGCTCTTCCGGCGTGAGATTTTCCTCATTCTCCGGCTCCGGCGATGCCTTGGCTCGTGCAGCACGAGGAGCCCGCTCGCCCTCAACAGCGGCCCTGCGACGCCGGGGCTTGCGCTCCTGATCCCCCTCGGATCCGTCCACCATCGTCATATCCTGATCGTGGTCCCGACGCTTCTTCTCGCGGCGGCCCTCCCGCGGCTTCTTGAGCTGTCCCTCTACGCGCTTTCGTTTCGACACCTTGAGCGTACGGGCAACGTCTTCGTCGATATCGACGGGGCGGTCTTCAATGTTGGCGGTCTCGGGATCGTAGTCTTCAAACTGGTCTTCGTCGACCTCGGACAGCAGGTCGGAGTCCTTGTCAGAGTCGCCAGCTGCCACCTCATCGACAAATTCCTTCTCCTGGCCATCGTCGACAGGAGGGTCTTCCCTAGCTGGGGAACCTGCGGGCGACTCGTTGTCTGCCATGGTGTCAACTGACGCGGGCTTTTCAGTTGAGGGGCGAGTTATGCTTGGGAAACTGAAAGTGAGCCGCCGAAGCACCGGAAAATTCCACGAGTGTATTGGCAACAATTCAAATCGCCCGGCACTCTCAGGTGATATTGGCAAGTTTGCGGTTGACGCAACGTAGCTGGGCGACAGTGCATCTGAAAAACTGCTGACCTAATCTAGCGCCACAACACACGCTACAGCCACAGCTCAACGAGCCACATACCAGGCTACGTGCTGCTGTAGGCATTTGTTTACTTGCCACCTGTGGTTGCTCGGGAAAATAAAGACGGCCCTACTTCAATCACTCGCCGCCGCCGCATTTTCTCAACGGCTGACGTCTATAATTCATAGCACTAGCAGCAACCGAGATCCCGCCTGCTCGACTGTCCATCATGAATCCACGCACAGGCGAAGGTCACATGGAATGGGAATATAGCGGCAATGCGCCCTGCGATCCCTCTAGTCCCTTCACTCAGGTCGCACAACGAAACTTGGGTTTTGGTACGTGGTGTTGCCCGTTGCGCGCGACAGCTGCCAACCTCTACTTCCACTGGCTGAGCGAGCTCCGCTAACGACTTCCAGGTGGTTTCTCATCTCCTTCTAAAGGAGGCGGACGTCCGAATCTATTTGCAACAAGCCTTCCCTCACCCTCCAGACCGCAACCGCCCTCATCCTCTCGCTTCGCACCACAGATTTCGGCCAAGAGCACGGCCCCTCCTTTTCGCAACCCAGCATTCACAACACCGCGAAAACCGTTTGATGAAGGACTTGTATCTGAGGCATCTGGCGCAGAGGATAGCCCGGCCCCTACAGAGGCGTCGGACATGCCTAACGATACGCCAGACGTGGATCACCTCGGCGACGTCTCAATGGGCGGCGTGATAACACCGACAAAGGTCAGCAAGTCGGCACGCTACGGGCGATCCTCACATAACAAGAAGCACAGCTCTGGAAAAGGCGAAATTAGGAGCAACCGGGACTCGTCACGGTCGGCGCTGCTGCGCAAGCGGAAGCGGCATAACTTGGACCGCGACGTGAGCAGTGTTGTGCGCTACCAGGACCATGATGAATCCGACGGCGAGACAGATGCTTCAGTCTGGTCCCAGGGGGTACTGCGTAAGGGCAAGAGCCAGAGCAGAGGGCCGCAACGCGGCTTTCTAGGATCCATCTTTCATATGCTCGACGAACATCCCAACGCTCCTGAGAACCTGCATAGGTGGGTTCAGCTCTTCATCAACATGCTGGTGGCCACGACTGTCATTGGCGTCGGCTGGTCCATTGTGTCAACTATTCGCTCCGATATTCGCAACGCCAACGAAGGCGCTCGGCTGGAAATTTTGAGTGCGATTGCAGAGTGCACGAAGCACTGGAAAGATAACGCTTGCGAGACAAATAACAGGCCCTTCTTCCAGTCGCAATGTGACAAATGGTACGACTGCATGGTGCAGAACCCCGAGTCGATTATGCGCGTCAAAGTGACGGCCAAGCAAATCGCGGAAATTATAAATGAATTCTCGGAAGCGATGAATTTCAAGGCATGGGTAAGTCCTCTCGATGTAACTCTTCACAGAACTATGTTAACATGAGCAGGGTTTTTTCTTTGCCATCATTATCATCTGCGTATTCGGAAACAATCTGATTCTGGGCCGCAACGCCAACAGTGGCCAAGTGACGACGTTCAACGGGGAACCACTGAAGAATGTCAACAGAATGCCGGACGACACAAATGTCATGTGGATGCCCGTGCATACGCCGCGGATGAAGCGGCACATGATGCTGGACGACGGATCTGATACCGACAGCTCCCTTCCACGGTCGACGCCGCTAATGCTTCAGCATGCCACCCCAAGTGGACGTAGGAGTCCTAGCAAGGGTGAGCGAGCTAGAAGTCCGATCAAGTACTCACGAAGCCCAAGTAAGGGCTATTAACGCTTGGGGCCTCGCCGATTTGCTTGTCTCTGTTGCTTGTCAGTCTTGGGCATGGAATGAAGGGAAAGTGGTTGGGGACCGGATGATTTCGTCTGGGGCGTTTATTTTCAACCGTCTTTATTTTGTTATTTATGGTGTATTATCTATTTGGGCACATGACTTACCAGTAGAGCATCTAGCATTATTCACTTCGTCGAAACCAACAGATTCCATGTTGAACAGTCTTTCCCTTTGGTCTTTTTTCGAGTCTTTTCGCCTGTTGTTCCTGATTCGCGACACCAATGCGTTCATACCCTACAGCAAGTCCGCGGCCGCAGTAGCATGCAGATCTGCAGCTGCCGGGATGGGCATTGAGCGCCAGACCCATGACGACATGATGGGCATCCCATAAAAATGCAGTAACTGGTCAGCAGTTGCAGCAAGTAGTAATGTGGCAAAGTTCAAATAGCCATCTCCACAACACGATGGCACATCGGTAACCGGATTATGCGACGCGATCGTGATGAGCGATTTGGCCAGGCCACACTAGCATCCGTAATTTCGATTGCGCGAAAACGACAGGACTGTGGCGGCCTTCCAAGCGCGAGGTTGTCCTCCGAATCTAGTACCATGATATATTCGCTAGTGACGGCCAGCTTTTGTGCCGGGCTAGGTAGTTTGGTTATTATCCGGACCGAGAGTAAAAACAACACAGAGCTGCTTCGATTTTAGGCATCTGCCGCTAGCTAGTGTGTCTGTGTTACGGATACAACTCGCCGAAAAACAAGTGCTGAACCATGTTGCCAGCTAGGTGATTAAGGATTCGGTGGCTCACTACGAGACTGCTCTTCTAATTCCTATTTCTTTTGCCTCTGCTTTCTTCTTTTGCTGTTTGTACCTTTTCCTACCCGCCCTGGCACTCGTGGTTAGTGGCGTTGTTGTTGGTGCGTGCCGGGACAGTCATTCTGCCCTTGCATAGCGCAGGTTATTGCCGGGCTCATGCTTCCTGACGGATGCTTTGCAAAAAAGATCCAAACTTTTGGGCAGTTTTATAGCTTTCCAGACTTGTAGCGACATATTCGCACTGATGGGTGATGAATGCCGCCGGGTGCCTCTAGCGTGAGAACATTCTCTACCCCACATACCCGCGCCCATCACCTTCCACCTCTGGTCGCTGGTCCACAGGCTGTCCAGTCCCCGGTACCGAGCGCCTCGCACCACCCATTCGCCATTACCAAGCAGTCGCCCAATTCCAGCTTCAACGCTTCACCACATACCAATTCTGCGCTCCCGCCCTTTCCTTTACGTCCCAAAATTGGTACTCAGGCGCACACTGTGCTTCACGTAGCGTCTGGCTCACACACTCGGCCATAAGCTCCCCAAGCTCCCGCCATCGCCATGTTCGCAAACCCCAACCCTGCAAACAGCGACATCCAAATCACCAACTCTCGCCACGCCTCATCCGCTACGTCGTCTGCGACTGGACACCCACCGCGCGCCAATTGACTTCTCTGCCGACAGAACTCGTCACCGTTACATACGCGGCACCACCTACGCGCCCCATCCGCACGCTTCAGTGTCGACTGCCCTCCAGTCCTCTCCGGCCGTTTACGGGCATGAGCCACGACGCCCTCACGACAGCAGCTAGCTAGCTACAATCACGCGCCTCACTATCGACTGATCTTGACTGCCGTGCGGCAAGTCTCTTCCCAGCTACAAGCCACTCCACGGCCCATGTCGATACTTGTCTGGTCGCGTTGTCTCACCTCGATTCTCCGCACGGCTTCATTATCCATAGGCCAGCTTGGCCTTAACGACGGATTTTGCCGTTTTCTTTTGTCCGCCGCGCCAGCCGGCCTAAACTCACCCTTCAGCCCCGATGGATAATGATAGCAGCGGGAGTACCCCGTCTGGCCCAAGCAAGCCTTCGTCTGGCAGCACGCCTCAGGGTCGCTCAGACTCAGCCTCCGCCCCTACCCCTCAACCTGCGTCCTCCTCTTCCTCGTCGCGACCGATCGCCGGACCTTCGTCTGTCTCCTCAGCGGCCCATGGTTCGCAAAATTCGAAACGCCGCCGCGGCTTGGGTATCGTCACGCCAAATGCATGCACAGAATGTCGCAAAAAGCGCGCCAAGGTACGTGCTTCTCAAATCATGGCTATTTATCCACGGTCGCTATCTCGGCTATGCAAAGTCCTCGACTCGAGCATGTCTACAATCTACGTTTGCACGCTACTGTAAGCTAACGGCTTGAAATTCAGTGCGACGGTAGCAAGCCCTGTGGTCGCTGCAGAGTCCAAAAAGTCGACTGCGTTTACGAGATTCCGATTCGTCAATCTAAAGAAAACCTGCGCACTGAAATCGAGCAGCTGCGCCATCGGCAACGGTCCAGCGACCAAGTCTTTTCCGCTCTGGTGCGCTCCAATCTTTGGGAAGATGTTTTGGGTCGCCTACGCAACGGCCAGACCGTCGACAGCATATCTGAGTGGCTCGGCAGCAATCTCGGGTCGGAAACTGATCCCGCCAGCGCGCAAGGCTCTACATTTTCGCAGCACCAAGCTGGAGACTCTAGCATATCTACCGGTGACGCACCCCGCGGCTCGCTCATGTCCGTTGCAGACTACGGCCAAGGACCCCAAGGCCTGGCTTCCATGAGCCTCAGCCCATCCCAGCAACACACACCCTTCCACGGCGAATTGAAGCAACCCACGTCCTGGCAATTCTCATCGAACGATCATGCTGGCGGTGGCGGATCCACAAGAAGCAATTCTCTCGCCGACGCGACGAGCATGGCCTCTGAGCTTCACGGTCCGCCGCAGACGCGTGTGGGGTCCTGGGCCGAGAACATGGAAACGGATGCCGCCCACGAAAACCAAGTTCCGCGTTTTCGTGGCCTTGAGCAGGTCCTGTCCCCCCTCAGCGACCCTGAAATGCGGCGCAATTCTTCGGGCACCTGGACCAACATTACAAGCGACCTAAACTTGGTCCACCATTTGCTTGCCCTATACTTTTGCTGGGAGTACCCCACATTTGCGTCCCTCAGCAAGGAGCATTTCCTCCGGGACTTTCAAGACGGCCGACATCGATTTTGTTCACCTATTCTTGTCAATGCGTTGCTTGCTTTGGGCTGCCGCTTTTCGACTCAGCCGAAAACACGAGAATTTCCCCATGATCCATATTCTTCCGGTGACCACTTCTTTAAGGAGGCCCTTCGGCTTCTCAATGCTGAGTCGGACCAGCACTCTCTCACATGCATTCAGGCGCTGGGCATCATGTCCATCCGTGAGGCTAGCTGTGGGAGAGACTCAGAAAGCTGGTACTATGCTGGCCAGAGCATCCGACTCGCTATCGAGATGGGACTGCACCTCACACAGGAACATGGCGATGTCGACGAAATGGCTGTGCGAGCCGCCACATTCTGGGGCGCTTTTGCTCTTGACCAGTATGTTGCTTGACTGACAACTTGCCTTCCCATCTAATATCGTGCAGCGCCTGGTCTCTCGCCACTGGCTCCCTCCCGCAAAGCTCCTGCTTTCCCCGACTACCCACGAAGCCAAGTATTATTGCAGATATAGAAGCGTCCTTATGGGTACCCTACACAGATGACGGTTAGCAACACCACCGATCCAGCCATGATGCATGCTAACACACCCAGGTGCACCCCTGCAGCGATCATGCGAGCAGCCATCCAACGTTAGGTCCGTGTACAAGTGCTTTTGCGAATTGAGCGAACTTGTACATCAATCCCTCTACATGCTGCACTCGCCTGGAAAGCCGCTATCCTCCCGAGAGCTGCTCAACATTTATACCCAGTACCTGAATTGGTATGACAGGATACCAGAGTCGCTGCGACTGGGACACAACTTCACCCCAGCAGTCCTCTTTGCGCAGTACGTTCTCTTACTGATTAATTGCTACCATTACTAGCTGACCTCGTGCAGTATGTATTATCACTTTGCCATATTGCTCCTCTTTCGACCCTTGATCAAACTGCGCATCGTCGGCTCTAAAGTATCCCCCCGAGACGTTTGCTCCCAGGCTGCCGATGCCATCCAAAACCTGCTCAAGTCGTATTCCCAACTATACACGTTGCGCCGAACGCCGTCATTTGTCCCATATTTTGTGCTCACCTCAACCATTATGCACCTCGCCATTGGCGCAACCAAGCTGTCATCTGACTTGGGCGACACGTCAGCCACGGGCACAGATGCTATGGGCGAGAGCGCAAAGATCAACCCTCACGCCTCCGACTCACTGGCCCAAGGTATTGCGGACTTGGCTGAGATGGCGCCCTGCCACCATTTTGCCGAGCAAGCCCTCAACATTCTGCGGTATCTCGCCAAGAAGTGGAATATTGACGTGGAAATTGGCGGCAACAACAAGCCTGTCCCAGATGACTACGAGAAGCTCCTCAAGCCTTACACCAGCAGCCTTAACTTTTTCGCCCCCAATTTTTCGACGGACGACTTCATCTGCCGCTGGGGTACGGCCAGCATCGTTGCAGACCCCAACAAAACCGCGCCAAGCCAAGGGACAGGCCTCCAGGCCGCAGTCGACAATGTTGAGAATCCATTGTTTTGGCCCTTTCCCATGCAAGGGCGACCAATGCTGCCCACTGGTCAAGAGCTGGAACGCGCTGGGTTTGCCATGTTATAAAAGGTAATGAGCAACAAAAAGTGTATTTTGCAGGCCGTCGTTGGTAGGTTGTAACTTTTACGGAGCAGAGGAACAGCATGTACATAGTATTCTTCGGGAGTTTCCCTCTCTTTGCACTTACGACTCTACAATTAATGGAAAGCAGTCGGTAATTAACAGTTCACCACATAAATAATGCCTCGCGAACCTTTAATGAGTCAAGCGGGCTGTCCTGTTCTAGAAGCGGGGCGCGCGCACGCAATTGCAGTCGGCAAACGTCCAGTCATTGTCTTACTAACTTGGGGAGCACAGGAGTTTAAGAGTGACTAAAGGTCTGCGATTACTGAGTCTTTGTCTTTGCGCAGGGTCAGCGGTCAACATGAGCGATTATCGGCCTCTCACGCGCAGCCGGGGATGTCTTCGATAGGTTAGCGGAATCAAGCTTTATTACCTCGTAGGACAACGGCCAGGCTTCCAAAACGGGGCGGCCCGAACCCTTCTTGCAAGGGCGCGCACCAACTTTGAGTGCCAATTTCTCAGCCTGGCATTGGGCCCGTTCAATCAGTGTCAGCTGCCTGGTAGGTCAATAGGCTTTGTCCACAAAGTCGATATCCTGGCGCTTATCATGTATTCCATACATCCTACATGCCATTTTGGTCATTGTCCGAGGCACAACCACCATAGGCTCCGACTGTCGACCCGACACCATGGCCGCTGTTTCCGGTACTGTCGATATCCTTGCCCTGGCCAAAGATGCTTTCCAACTGTACCACGTCTATCGTGATGCGCAGGACCGCTATCGCGCTTTGTGCGAGGACATCATGGGCCTCGAATCCACACTCAAGATTCTTGGCAACAAGCTCGTCTTCCAGGGAACAAGCAATCACTCGTGCCCTGGCGCGCGGGACAACCTGAGCGCTAGCGATGCCGCCGTCGATGATGGACCGGGCGGCGCTGACGGGCTGGGTCCCGAAGAATCTGCCGCTCTACAGCAACTTATTCAAAATGCACAGAAGCTGCTCCATGAACTACACGCGCGTGTGCCTGCTACAAAGCTCCCTCGCGGCCTCTACCGCCTCAAGTGGTCGGAAAGTGAAGTCCAGTCAATCCGCTCGCGCATCACCGCATTGAACAGCAGTATTGCCGCTTTTAGCAGCAGCCTGGTCGTCTCACACGTTTCCTTTTCGGCACGTACGGAACAATCACAGCAGCAGATCCTGGGCACATTGCGTGAGGTCCTCGACGCCGTACAAAACAACACTGTAAACAGACCTCTTAGCCACGCGGACACCTTGGTAGCCCCTGTAGAAGGTCCCGGTGAGTTACAGGATGACGTATTCTTGCAGAATCTCATTCATGGTATGCGAAGACATGGTGTGTCCGATGTGCACCTCGATGAAAGCGGAGAGCTGGTAATACGGTCCGTTTCTCCCGGCCTTGTGCAAGGAGGGTCACCAGCGCACAAGTCTCGTCAGTCCTGGGCATCAGGCCTCGACCCGGCGTGGGATGATGATATTGTCACATATGAGGTCCTCTCCGCGGTGTACGGACCGCGTGTATTGACAAAGCGGATACAGCGCATGCTCGACAATCATATTGCTACAAAAGGCGGTACGATGGAGTTTGTCATAAAAAATGAGACCATGGGCGGCGACCCCCTCTTCGGCAACAAAAAAACCTTTACCATGGCCTGGCGAAAGCGCGCGGTCCGCGACGGTCGCTTTCTGCACTCAGAACCGCAGTGCGTCTTGGGCGAAGAAGACGACATTGTCACGCTACGGCTTGACGCGCCCCTACCATGCATCGAGGAGCAGCAACAACAGCCGCTTAGCTCCGGCGGCAGTCTGACAGAAGGCAGGACGCAGATTGTTCTGGCCAGCTGGTCTGACATTGAAGTATCAGCACGTGTTGCGACGCTCGTAGCCAGCGGCCAGGCTAGCATACTGGCCACCAATGACAATCTCCACGTCGCGGATCCCAAGCCAGAACACTTGAAATGGCTCTCTATCTGCTGGACTTATTTCCGTGGCCTTGAAGCGGGCACACCCTCCGCGACAGAGTTCCAGACGGCAATCGTCTCAGAGGGCCAGCAGCTACATGTGCCTCCATGTCTGCGCATCCTTTGCGCGGTGAAGGGCGACCTCGATGTCACAGATCTTCTCCAGGCCATGGTGTCCGGGCAACAGACGCTCACTTTCGATTCAAACGAAATCATTACTGCGGTGCCAGACCCACACCCGGATATACCGAAAACCATTTCTATCGGATATCGCTATGGCACTCGCGCCATGCAGCTTCTTGTTGTACCTGAGGGCGCGGGCATGGTTAAGCTGACTCCGCACACAACAGCCGACGACAGTACCAATTACGGATGGATATTCGGCCTGGAAACACCCAAAGCCATCGCTATTGGGGCAGAGAACAAGAAGGCTACAGTTGTGGCCATCATCTGGGGCCTGAAACTAATGCCGCTAGAAACGCCATCCATGCGAGCGGCGCTCCAGCGGCAGTTCCTACCGTGTCAGAATGCTTTCTTCGGGATCGACGGCTGGGAGGGTGTGGTCAAGACATGCCAAGTCTTTGTTCAAAGTGGAAAGTCGGTGAGCTGCATTTCTGCCTGGGAATCGGCCGACCTGGATTTGAATTGCACTGTTTGAGTCAATCGTCGAGAAGCCCAACTATCACGCGGAATTAGCGACATGTTCGAGATGAAATCATCGCCCCTAGAAGTTCGCTAATTGATAAGATATTCAGTGACACCTTCCACTTCAAGCCCACGTTAGCCATAGACCAATACTCGACAGATGGAGCTTAATTTCCATGTCCGTGCCTAGATACTTCCCTCACCCTGGGAGAGACTCTAGACACCTACCTGCCAAGATTAGATCCGGAATATGCGATATGACAAAAGAGTCACTATCGAAATGCACGTACGGATACATCTGCTTCTTCGCACTATGTAGGGGCTGGCCCTCAAGCGCCATGAGCATACGAAACCCTTTGGGTCCCCGTGTGCATTAGTGTGCTCGTGATATGGACCACTAATATTTGAGGGTGTTACGGGCGGCAATATTGGAGCAAGATGGTTGACTCTGATCGACCTCCCCGTGCTGTCTCACAAAAACATGCGGTTGTGTAGAGTGCGGCATACCACAGGCCCGCTGCTGGGCCATTTCCCTTCCACGGACATATCGAGCACGGGGCAGCTGTCTCTCCGATGAGGCTTGAACCTATGGCTATATGGGCTAGTGCCAGAGAAAAGCATCGGATAGATCTAGACAGAATAGTGGCGCCCTTGTATCGGGGAGGGATTTCAGGGTCATCATGACCTGCGCGGGCCGGGCTATAGGCGGCAGATGTGAGTGAACGGCATCAAATCTCGGTCTGCTATGGAGATCATGTTTTGGTAGCACGATCAAAGGTTGAACACAAGTTTCGGATCGTGCTATGAGTATGAGTACAATGTGAGCACACATATATTACAGTCGCGGCCCTGCTTGTAAGCATTGCTGTGCTTCCGTGACACCACAGTATCGACCCACCAATAATACCTAAATGATAATATTACTGCAAGTAGAGCTCTTAGGATATGATGAAGGGCTGCTGGGGAGCTCTCGTGTCGCCTCGTCACGGTCCAGGGCTAGCTATATAGCCCAGCCAGCTATCGGTTGCTTTGTCTTCGTTTGCCATGCTTCTTACTCTTTACAAGCTTAGCCGAGCACAATGAAAAATAGCTGGGTGTTTTTTGCGTTTGCTACCCTTGAATTTGCCAAGGCAGACAAAGATCATGCGAACTTGGTCATGGAAAAAGTTCGCCCAGAAGCCATGGCCATGACTACAATTTCTGCATTTGACCATCGCTCGAACACTGCCATGTGGAGCCCAGGTGAGAACAGAGAGTATTGTTTTATTAGTGAAGACTTGCTAAGAGGCTATAGCACTGCAAACCACGCGACGGGCGCCGGCCGATATACGATACATCTGCACGCGAAATGGCCCCTGGTCCATCGAAGTTAACTGCGGCGCTCCGATAACCGAAAATGTTTGCCAAGATCGGTGTTCGTGTCATAAAGGACTTGAAAATCCCGTGCCATCATGCAAACCGTTTAGGGAGTGCCATGAGGACTCCGTAAGAGCTACTTGCGCCGATGCTGGGGGATGCCACTGCTGGATTTTCGGATCGTAGGGTTACAATAACTATTGAGTTCGTAGGAGATTACGCAGATCAAACACATATGACGAATTACAATTTGAAAGAGTTGGTGACGCTCAAAATGAAGAGTATTAGTACGATAGATAAAGTCGCGGGCATGTCAGTCCTCGGAAACGTAAACTTCTCCAGACTGACACCCTCCCGTGCTTTGCTTATTCCGCGGCAAACAAAGAAAATTCAAAGAAGAGGGCAAGAAGATAAGCTTTGTACCATATATAAGCTTCAATTGGAGAAAAAGAAAATCTTCACGGTTAGGTGCTCGGACGAGGCAGCGATTGGCAGAATTTGACACTTGCAATCCCCGGCTGGCAAGTTGCGAGGCAACGCAGGGGAGTAAAAATGCTCTAATTCGACAACGATTTGACAATTCTTTCAAGTCACAGGAAAAGAAAAACAACAAATACTCTACGGGACGTCTCTGTTCTTATTGGAGCATTCTTGCAGTATCATATGCACCTGAGGGCATGTTGCACCCGAATGCAGCCCTAGCTCTGAGCGCGAACTCTAAAATACACGTTTGTGTTGCCGGTGCAGACATACCTGTGAGGGTCACCGACAGCAGACCATTGAGAACTACACTGGGTCAGGATGCGGAAATCGAAGATGAAGCAGATCCCAGAGATGAAGAACCCGGGGCACTCCACTGCATTCTATACTAGCTGGCGGCTCTCGAAAGGCACCCTCCGCTCACAGAATGCCTTCATTTCATAATCATCCCTTCTGCGTGAAAAAAGCCCTAGGTACTGCTTCTCAGTCGCCAAGTAACCATTCCCGATCAACTCCGACTACTCCGTCTCGATGCATTGCTTCCAGTTCCCTCACCCATTGCCCTTACCAAATCTCGCCCTTGGTTGCTTATTGAGCTTTCTGGAGCCACCGTCGACGGCGCTCGGGAGGCGGTGCTTGGTGCCACCTCACCGATCACGAAACCCTGCGGCGTCCTCGCAGCCCGCCCATGCCCGGCTGCTGGTAGGCAATGCCTCGGCCCAGAAACGTTTGACGGTGAGGCTGCCGCGAAATTGACGTTGCGTGCATGACTCTCCCCTTGATGCGCTCGTGGCGAGGCAGACGACGATGCGGCGGCCAGGAATCTCGATGGTGGTCTTGGCGTGGAGCTATATCGTGACACGGCCTCCGCTGGGGTAACGGTTGGAGCCCGAGCAGCCGAAATGACGCTCTGCGGCCGTAATTCCTGCATAGTGTACAGATGCCGAGTGCCACCGCTTGACAAAGTTAACGAAGCTACTCTGCGGCTCCGAGGTGGACCTTCCCATGTTGTATTTGCAGCAGACGACGTGATGGTCACGTCCTGCGTGTAGGTGTAGCCGCCATCACTTGTGCGTGCGACGTGCCCGCGAGTCTGTACATGAAGGCTTCGACCCTGATGAAACGTGGCGCCGCGAGCCTCAACGCCTCCAATATTAGCAAAACGCAGGAAGCATGTAGAAGGGGTACCTGAATAAGATGTGGCTCGTGAGGCTACATATGATGAAGCCTGAGTTGAGGCTTGAAAGGGTGCTGCGCTGGACTGTACCCAAGCTTGAGCGGCGGAGGAGGCTCGGGGAAAGGCGTCGCTGCAGCTATGGCAGTGGCTCGTTGGCCGAGTATGATGATTTAAGCATGGCATTTTGTGGCTTAATAATGCGCTGCTGTACTGAAATTCTCACTCGTTTAGCCAATGTATTGATAGTGGCGCGCCTGAATTCGTGCAAGTTGAACTCCGTGGTCGCAAATCGATCTTTCCAGAGTTAAATAGAGAAAGAGAGGGCGAAAGAAGAAGGACCAACTTGCAGAATTGACTTTGTAATTTGACAAGTACCAGATTCATGCGGCTCTTGTGGTATTTATGCCTACTCAGTTGTCACTTATACAGCCCAACGCTCGGGGCCTTGTTTGCAGCCCAACAAGAGTCTAAGGCGTCCTCTCGTCACCGTTGCACGATGGATGCCCTCATGCGGCCACGGAAGAATGTCGATCTGGAATAACATGGACAGGCGCTGTGCTGCCATACCAATGAACCTTGCGATATTCTGACGTGTGCCAAGCGCGTGCCTTCAGGTCCCCGTTTCAAACAAAATTCTCCACCTCGTGACTGTCATTTCT
The DNA here is from genome assembly GCA_030778065.1 of Akanthomyces uredinophilus. Classification (NCBI taxonomy): domain Eukaryota; kingdom Fungi; phylum Ascomycota; class Sordariomycetes; order Hypocreales; family Cordycipitaceae; genus Akanthomyces; species Akanthomyces uredinophilus. The sequence continues at coordinate 42,688 of JAPFRW010000217.1, forward strand.
GCGTCACGTAACCATCTAGGCCAGGACATGTCAGGTCACACAAACCAAGGTTGAACTATTGTCCAAAATGTTCTTTGAAAGGATGCTATCTACTTGCAGTAATGTACAACAAAATATGTCGGCAGTAGTCTGCCAGTAGCTCGCGAGCTAGAGAGCCAACAACGAACTCAGCTGAAAATAGAACAAAGTAATCATAAAATGAACCACCGAAAAGAAGCAGTGTTATATAGTCCAAAAAAGAAGTGTCAGCGCACTTTCCTGGATCCAAGCAATCCTGAGGACACCCTGTATCAGCTATATTTCCCCAAAAGCACAGTGGATATTAGTCATTATCTATACAGATGTATATATATGCAGCAAAATGCGCGCAATAAAAAGCAAGTGTCTGTCTAGACGTCGACGTCGATAGAGTCATGAAGGAAAGTGGAGGAAGACGTCCTCTTGGTGAGCGCAGTAAACAGGAAAAAGAAAGACGAGCGGTGTGGTAACTCAAGCCTATGAGACCGATATTCGTTATAGTAAGGAATAGTGACGCGATTGCCGTAATACGTGTGGGTGGCTGAACAAATATAAAAAGCTGCGAATGCACGACAGGTTTAAGCAGAGGTAACGCGAGGATCGGGAAAGTAGCCCATCATGCCCCAGTCACCGTTTTGCGTGGTAGAAGTTTGTCCCGATTGCGACGGCGTGCTTGCAAGCATAGAGTTGGTCATCGAGGCCCAGTCTCCAAAACCGCCGGGCGCAGGTGAGTACTCAAAGTCCATCATGCTGTCACTGTTGCCTTGCGGGGGTGGCGGCGGAGGGAGCTCACGCTTGTCGTAGTTGCTGGCCTGTGATGCGAGGATAGGAGGCGACATGGTGAGAGGGGAATTGGACGACGATTCCGATGATTGGCGAGGGACCTGGAAATGCTGACTAGTGGGAAACACGTTGGAAGCTCGGAATTGAGCCCCGCCGAAAGAAGCCTGGCCGGCTTCATTGGGTGTACTCGACGGAAGCATGGAAGGAGGTCGCATCTGGCCAAAGGTGCCGTCTTGTGAGAACTGCTGCTGCTGCTGCTGCTGCTGCTGCGAGGGCGGCAGCGGCTGAGAGCTGGCTGGCTGGTGAGATGGTGAAGGGGTGGGCGATTGCATGTTGCTATTATTGGTCATGACAACATCCGCGAGGTCGTAAGCCACTGAAACGATCCATTGTGCCTCAGCCTCATCGCCGGAGAAGAATTCAAGCAAATCTTGCAGCTGTCCTGGACTCTCCTTCTCCAGAAAGCCTTGCGCCCGACCAGTCTTGCTGGGATGCCAGCTGAATTGAGGTCGTCTACCGCCGTACGAAGTGTGCTTCTCTGCAACAAGAGTGTCCCAGGCCGTGTGGATGAGCGGCTGGTGGAGGAGACCGTAGATGACTCGTGAATGCATCCAGTCATTCTTGCCGAGGCCAGACTCAAAGTGGCGCGCAACATGCTCGACGTGGCGTTCGCGGGCTGGGTGAAGAGCGGAGCAGAAGCCGCAAGCCCAGTACTTGCGCTTCCGTAGAAATTTGACCACTTTTTCGGCATGAGGACAGGTCTTGCATCCATGGCACTGCTTGTGATGCTGATTGAATGAGTTGGAGCCCCAGAAGCTGCGGTTGCATCCAGGTTCCGGACAAGGGTATTTTCTCCAGCGCTCGTGGAATTCGTCCTCGTGTCGTTTCCAGTCGTATTTGCGCTTAAAACTAGTTTCACAAGAGGTACACCAATAGACGTTTTGCTTGCTGCCGCTAGAGGGCGTTACCTGGGAGCCGTTGATGACGGGAGCGCCGCTGGCGGGAGTAAGAGGGGGGCCCATTGACCTGTTGCTAGCGCCGGATTGCCAGGACATGGAAGAGCGCGCCGAGTTGACGGACCAGAGCGAGGCATGCCCAGAGGAACCAGAGCTAGTTGACGAAACGGAAATCCGGGTGCGATGTGCGTAGGGGTAAGACGGCGGCAAGAAGACATTGCTCTCGGGCTGCTCCTGGATTGGCATGTATTGGGCGCTAACAGAAGGGTCATGCAAGGCCGCATCCCACGTTGCGGCTGCATTGTCGTGTCTGGGCTCGGTCTTGATCTCGGTGTGTATACCACCCGTAGGGGTGGGAGTTGATGAGGCGGTCGAGGGAGAAGTCGCGTTGGTATTCGAAGAAAAGGAACCATTGGAGGGAAGGGTGGACGGCGATCGTGAGGGTGGCGGCGGCGGAGGACCTTGTGGTTGCGGCGGAACATGGAGAGAACTGGACTGCTGCGCGGCTGCGAGCGTAGATTGAATTGGAAAGTTCAGCTGCAGAGGAGGACTGTCCTCCACCCACTGGTGCAGCAGGTCCTTGGAGATGCCCGAGTCAATGAGCACTTGAAGGTTCTTTCGCGCTTCAGCAAGAACATTTTGGGCGCTTGGATCGAGCTGGGAGTCTTGCTGTCCTGGTAGTGATGGGGACGAGTGCCCATGAAGTTGGTGATTTTGCGATTGGTCCATTGCGTTTTCAAGTCGGATCACCTGGACATTGATAGTCGAGTATTGATCGAGGCGAGTGACTAAATCGAGGTGCAGATGATGGCGCACAAAGGTCGAGTAATCTGCAAAGGTAGATCGCTGGGCGCAAGGGTGAACGCAATTGCTGACAATGGACCGAGAGTAATTAGACCGGAGTATGGCCAACGAGCCAATCGTATTTATATAGCAAAACGAGTGTAGCAATATGAACCGAGGTTTCGGCTGGCTGCAGTAGAAGCGCGAGGTTCGTTGGTTCGAGCGATTGACAGGAGCAAGCGAGAGAAAGGCCCAAGACAAAGGCAAGGGTCTGGAGATGGAAGAAGCGAGAGTTGGCGTAAACGAAAGGAGAGCTGCGAGCGCGCAAGCAACAGGCAGGAAGCGGAGGAGAAGCGAGGCCCAGGTTCGAAGATCGAGGGACTCGCGAGGGTAATATGGCGCGGCAGGGCTGGGCGTGCGGAAAGAGGAGTAGCAAGTGAAAAGGAAAGACTACCTGAGGTGAGAGCAAGAGAGAGTAGAAGTAGAAGAGCAAAGGCCAGGCAGTGGTGTGTGCTTTGCTGCGGTGTGTGCGTGAGGAGGAGGAGGAGGAGAAGGAGGGTGTTGTTTGAGGCCTGGGCAGAAACAAACACAGATTTCCAATGGAGGGCGTGCAAAAGTCGAGCCTGCAGAAGAGGAGCCTCAAGTCAAAGAGAAATGCGCAGATCCTCCAAGACAGGCTCGTAGAAGAAGACTGGGAAGTGGAAAGAAGAGAAAGAAGACGGCGATAGTGGGAAGAGGAGGAGAGGCACAAAGTCGGGACTTTGGGGGGGTGTGGTGAGACGAAGGTCTCTTCGGCGCTCCCCAGAGTGCGCAAGACAAGTACCAGATACCCGGACATGCCACTCGGGTGGCAGCGAGCTGGAATAAAGCGGTGCCTGGCACCTGGCACCTGGGCGGGCGGGCAGTCGAGTGTCAAAGCTCTTGCGTCTTGTCCATGTGTCCATGTAGGTTTAATGACGGGGGGGACCTGATTGTGTTAGTGCGTCCAAGGAGAGGGGAGACGGGGCGCGCTGGCGCTGGGGTGGCCTTTTTTGGGGCAGTTCTGCCCTGTCGGGGGTCGCTACAGGGGGTCGTGGAGGGGCGTGGCAGCAAGGTTTAGGGGGTCTCCAAGGGGTGTGTGCGCTGGACTGGCAGCAGCAAGTGGGTAACCGAAGGGAAGTGCCGACAACGCAACACGGGATATGTCCGCATAGACACCAAACCAAAAATACATCGAGGTCGAAAAACTACAACCAGGCAACCAGGGCAAAGTGAATTCTCGTGCCTGCGACCATCATATTAGTCCCTCTCCGGGTAGAAATGTTGGCGGCACGGAGCGACGCTGCCCACGGTCTCGCTCAATCAAGACATTGCCGATGCGGTGCTACAGGGGGCTTGCCGCTAAAAGGCACATGCACCGCACCCTAAACCAGCTAGCCAGGTACCAGCCAGCCCAGCCAACCAGCCCACCCAGGTGCCCAGGTACAGGGGCGGACCCAGGCTTGAGATGTGCAACGCATATCCCCGTGGCGCTCGCGCTCGACAGGCACAGATTGGCTGGCACTGGCGGATGAACCGCTGGTACTAGTAATAATGTAGAGTGCGCCAACTGGTCAATACTGGCAAGGCAGGCGGACTTGGTACTCCGTAAATTTACTCCTCACACCCTGGCTTTGTACGGATACAAATTCGCACAAAGGGACGCTGATCCTGGAGGCTCGGCAGCTGGCTGCGTATGACGCTGCCGCCGTTGATCTCTAGACCGTTGCCATCGCGTGCTCGCCGCATGTTTTTTATGAAGACTTTGCTTTGAACTCTAGCAGCAAATTTAGACGATGACGGTAGTTTCCAATTTCAATCTTTTGAGTTTCGGTTATTTATTTATTTCAGGCCTAAAGGTGCTACGTTGGCCTGCCGAGAGCTGGCCGCACAGACACGCTCGCAAAGCTGCTCGGCTCTCGTTCACAGGTACTGCTAGTCAGCTCCAAGGTAGGCTGTGTAAAAAAAAAAAAAAAGAAAAAAAAAACATGCAAGAAATAACGTCGGTCATGCGGGAAATCCATACCATCTCACCCATGCACCGAGTGAATCAGTTGGCCAGCGTCGGGTGCGCAGCTACTCTACCACGAGGCGCTCCAGGCACCCTCACCCCCCTGTAATTGCTGTCTGCGCGTTGCAATATTGGGGCGCTACTGGTATCCGTACTGAGCACTGGTATAACTAAGTAGGTAGGTACCTTGCTTACCACGCTTACCTGGTTGCTTGGGTAGGTACCTACGCGAGGGAGGCCAACCGTTCTGTGTGGTGCCTCGTCCGCGCTCTCTGCACCTCGACACTCTAATCATCATCATCACCACCTCGGCAGTTTTGCATCATGGTTGCCAGCACTCTCACAACCTTCTCTCTGTAGCTCGGCAATGGCTCAGCTATTGTATTTTTCACTGATATGCTTCTGTCAATATTCTCAGCCCTTGACCAATTTGCACACAAAAGCATACACATTCATCGTTAGATCTCACCACCAACCAGTTCCGCTCCTCCCACTCCGCCCTTTCCGCCTCCCGCTCTGCATGCATGCCCCTTTCGTCCTTTGCATGCATGATGCCAGCCAGCCAGTGCCAGCTTGCCAGCCAACCCAGCCCACACTCGTTTGGCGGAAATGAGTTAGCGGGAATGGGGGCGCTGCTGGCCCCCGTCCCTCGGCAGAGGGGCGTGCTTTTCTCTCTACTGTTCGCCGCTAACAAATGAGTAACCAGCTAACCAGCTTTGTCCGCTCTCATTTACTTCGCATGCTGGCAAGACTGTTAAAGACCTAGACCCGACGGGCGCAAACGATATCGGGGTCGTACGTGCGTGGAAGAGTCTCCCTCACAGGCACCCCAGTTACTGGTGGACGGAGCCCTATCAAAAGCTGGCAACATGTGCTCTACACGAAAATGAACAGATGCAACCCCCCCCCCCCGGGCCGCCTGTCCATTTATGCTCTTCCTATGCAGTGAAGTCGCTACGGATACTGAAAAAATGCAGGTTTTGTGATGGTCTCCCAGATCTTCAACGCCTTTATATTTCGCTTTACCCCTCTCGAAAACGGCACACGAGGGAACCGTTGCTCACGAGTGCCCAGCCAAATTGCCAACGGACTACTAATCAACTAGAGAGGAAACTCAGTCCAAGTCTACTTGACAAATAACTTAACCCCTGTAACTGATGCCTGTTCCTGTTGCTACGCTTTCTAGCCAGCATCGGCTCTTCACTCATTCACATACAATCTAGGTCACCCCTACTCGAGCAATGCACATCACCGACTGCACTTTAACAATCTCGTGGGCCGGATGCAGACAGCAGCTGCACGGCGAAACAAGTCACCTTCTTTCTCATCCTGCATGTGCCCAGCCCAGTTGGGGAACGTGGCTTGATGCCGAAGCTGGGGTGAACGGACCCAGACACCACCTCCAAACCTGCTGCGGGCCTCCTTTGTAATTTGCTTCAAGAAGAAAATCATCGTGGCTTAACTAGAAGCCGCCAGGAAAGAATACTGCAGCACAAGGGGGGGGATTTCGAATCGGTGACTAGACAGCCGAAAAATGGAACAAGCTCACGCTGACAGATACTCGATGGCCGTCATATTAAACTGGGCGTTTCGCATCATCAAGCAGGCGGCTTAAGCCGCCGCATTCGAGAAGCCCAGGGCCCCGATTGACCGCTTCTCCTTCTTAACCCATTCCTTTGTGACAATCGCAGTCCCCATACTCGGTAATACAGACAGAGCTGAGATTGTCAATAATCAAGAATGCTCCTGAGTACTCCTGCGGACCAACGGAACGGCACGTAATCGGTCAATTCTGGAAGTTACGCAAGTAAGCAAAGAAAGAATAACGAGGCTTGTACGATGTCCGATCGTGTACTCCGCACACAGCATCACCGAAATACACAAGTCGCGTCGGCCCATGAACCAACCGCGCTTTGCCTGGTCCAGTAAGATAATCCTGTAGAACTCTACGGAGTAGTTTTATTATTTATCCGTATCCGTAGTTGACACCCCTATCCGGAGATGATGCACTAAGTTAGCGCGTGCTGTTAATCCATGCGCGCCAACCAGCAGGAGAAGGGACCAGTTTCATTCCCTATCACACCTATCACGCTTGCCCAGCTTTGACGGACAGAGCACGGAACCCGATGAACAGTAGTATCTGGGCGTTGTGCGAACGTCGATGCAGAGCATTACATCACTGCCAATGCAAAATACAGCGACGATCGGCGCGAAGGCGCAATCTTTCCCCTCACCCGGAGCATCTTATGCAAGGGGTGCAACGATCAAGAACACGTGAAAGCCCAGTCTTGAATTTTTGCCCGCCCGCCCCGTTGTCTCCCGCCAGAAATAAGCCCGCGCAAATAATGAGAGACATGCAGAAGCTGAGATATATATAGACATCTGCTTGTTGCTTTTTACTTCTCCTTTGCCTTCTTCAAGGGAGACCGCCCTTGTGCTCTATGATTTATCAGCTTCGACTGCTCAATGGATTTGACCCCCCTTTAATGAGACATGCACGCCGTTCCATTCCCGTGGCGTAATGAACTGCCAAGTCAGGGCGACATTTGTTCTATTTCTGGCTCACAACATGTCTGTGTGTGTGTGTTTCAACTATCTACACTCGGGCATATACCGCCGCCACGTGTGGCATGAAAGACATGATCAAAGAAATTGTCCGTGAATCGGGGTCGCCTGCATTGTGCTTTTCTGAGGCTTTGAGATACTTTGCCCGGTAATGCCTTCTTAGCGTGTGTGCAGGGCCAAAGGTAGTCTGCCCGACTTTTTTCTTCCGGCTGGCTTACAAGGCTCAAAAACGGTTTTTTACGGAAAACCTTGTAGCAACTCGGTGTGAAGCTTGAAAGTCAAAGCCAGAAAGCGGAACTTCTGGCCACTGAATGTACAACGGCATATTCCGTGGCTTAGTACCAGGGAAGCCAAGCGCCGCCTGGAAGACGGCGTTGTACTGGTGGTTCCTGCTCAGCGTAGTGGCTGGCCACCTTTTTGGGGCCGCCAGCACCTGCAAAGTTGCACCTAGCCACCTGGCCAGGGTGCCAGGCACGAAACGCACAAGAGTGGTTGTGAACTTGTGACACATTTGTGGAGCCGACAGAAAGACGTGATCGGCTTCTAATGCCAGACAGTTGCTCTCCTTCTTCTCTAAGAAAAAGGTTTTGCGTTGTTGAGTAGTGAGTAGATATTTTGTACTGGTACCTAGCTGTATGCCAGTGCTCAGCTTGACTGTCGCAAAAGCTTGACAGGGTGAGAAGCCATACATCTTTCATCTTCAATACTCACGGTATGCACAGAATGAAGACAAACCTCTGTTAAGACCAGGGTGTGACGAAAAAAAAACCTATCAGACATGATGGGAGCGAAGATGTATGTCTGATGCAGGGCCATTGGCTTGTCCGGTCCGCCAACAGACACTAACTTGAGCTTGCGATGCTGGCTGTTTCAGCACGGCGTATTGCACTCTAGTTAGAAACAGGCATATACTAATAAGTAGTCTTTGTTACTGCTATGAAATGCCCGTTTTAGTCTTGGCGCGGCTGGCTGCCGGCAGCTCTACCAGGCTGTGAACCAACTCAAAATTTGGCGTCAACCACGTGAGGAATATATCAAATAACGGACAAATTGGTGTTTGGCGTTACGTTTTACTGTTATAACGAACTTCACAGGGCGGCACGCCGATACCTCTCGGGTTTAAAGTTTGAGTCAGCGCGGTTTCTCGCAAGATCTACTTCGAATATCTCGGCACTGTCTGCCTAGATAGAGCTTTGCGTATTCATCGAAGTTCAAAGGATATTACTAGTGGTAAATTTGTCGAGAACACTCTCCAACCAGGACAGAGTATATACGTCATGTGCGAGCTCGCCATGCTTGCCTAATTGGCTTCTGTGCTTGGGCCGCATGGTTGACTGAGACTACTTAGGCCAACCTCTGTCGGGAGCTAGTCAGTTTTCATCACAGCTGCGCGCGAACGCACGGCCTGTAAGCCATGTGTTCCTTCCGCTCCCGAGTCGTGTTGTTGGGTGGTGTTTATGCGTGACTAAACATCCGCATCGGGTATTGTTGCATAAATTGGACGTAAAGGCAATCTGCTAAACTTTGCTGGCGACTATGAATTAAGTAATTGGCCTAAACTCTTCAAGCTTCGCTCTTTGGGTCTTGCTCCAGTCTCGTAATTAAGCCAAACGGGGTGATCTACATACTACGTTACATACTAATGCGATCGGCTCGTTTCATAGGCGATTCAGTCAATAATGCACCACGAATTGCGATTTACCGTTGCTCAAATTGCCATGCTACATTTGTTTATAACCATTGCCACGTAACGAGACTTGAAATCGGTGAATTTGGCGCAGCAGACCCAGAGCTGCATCAAGGCGACAGAAGCACAACCTTAGTGAGCTGTCCTTCCTTCCGGGCAGGGGTCTTGTGCACTGATGCTGTGCAAAACTCAAGCGCACGCCAGCGGGAGGGCCGGGGCATCCGAAATGGGGGCTTTATAAGTTAACAAATGAGAGCATCAATGACTTGCTTCTGTGACCTAGTCTGGGTTGGCTAAAATGCCACCAGTCCGCTACCTCCTATGGTTTGACTCAGGCTTCAGAGCCACCCTCAGTCGAACCCTGGCTGGGGATGATGCATTCTTTCACGGACAGCGGTCAAGTTGTGGATTGTTGAAAACGGTCCGTAGAGAAACATCTCCATGAATTATACGGCCCATGGACGTGCTGCTGTACTTGTAGCTTTTGATAAACTTCACGTCGGAAAGTACATGCTGTCATGCCCACGCGGCGGTCTTGCAAGTGGAAATGGCATGAGTTACGGGCAAGGCTAGGCGACAATGCAACATATATCAAGCGCGGATGATTCATCTGTATACTGGGTAATGAGCGTCATTTGCGGCGCGCGTGCTCTCAGTGGGATAGCCACGAGCCTTTGATTTCTTGTTCTCCACCTCGTCTGCTCCTCATTGGTCAAATGTCACCCTTCGCACAGCCTCTTTTTGTTCGTTCTACAGCAAAAAGTAAGCAGTCGACCAGGAGCAATAAAAGTGGTATGGACGGCGGTAAATACTCGAGACTTTTTATTTCTCTGTGGGGTGTGACAATTGCCAATTGCCAGCCGAGGACGGATCTGGCCCACCCTCGTATAGCCCAGAAGAGATCAGCCCACGTCTCCGCCAAAGAGCTAGAAGGCCTCTTGGGCCTTCACCCTGTAATCTCCCAATCATGCAGCCAGAAAATTTAAAACCGCTGAACTGACTCTAATTCTTCCTGGTTCGACCATGATGTCATCTCGCGATTGTATAACCAGCGCCAGGCGTAAACTTGAAAGAGTTGTTTTTCGTCTTACCTCGCTATTGCCACTTTGACGTTTTCCCGGGCTTGTAAGCTGGCCATTTGTACGTCAGGCTTTTATTCCCACTCATGTGCATCTTGTTTCAAGAAGGGGTCAATTGTTAAGAGATCTGCGCTACCACAAAATATTATGGCAAAGGCCACATATTTAACAGCTTACATTGCATCATGGGCTGTATGTAGTGTACGGTTGCTGAGTATATTAGGGCACCATAAGGGAAAACGAAGGGGTCCTAACGTTGGTGTGCGTCGTGATCGAGAACCACGAGAGCACTCGGGAGCTAGCCCGAAACTCCGAAAAAGTTGAAGTCGCCCGTTGTCGTACCGTATTCAGACCAGAGGCCTGCCGTGCACCAACAAGCTCAGACGAATTGCCAAGCCTAGGAGATCGTTCAGCGTGAGGTTTAAAGGTTGTGTGAAGTAGATCTTTTTTATTCTTCTTCATTTTACATCACAGTACTGGCATGTGTTCGCGCACAATCAATGTGAAACAAAGTCAGCCAAGATACACCCCTCCCTCTGCCTATTCATCAACCCCGGCGAGACTAAGGTTGCTGATCGTGACAGACTCAGGCTGACACCTGAAACGAAACGACATGCATACTGATTCGTTCTATTTATAACAAAATCTAGTATTTTAGAGCTCGAGTGGGCGAAAGGCGCGAACAAACTTTTTCTCCAAGTCCGAGACTGGAGATTCGAGGCTCTGTAAGCAATCTGCGGATGTTGCTGTCAACTTGCTCTACCAGAATATCAGCAATAGAATGGTTCTATCCGTACATGCTAATCTTTTGGTGAAAGCGCATCTTGAGAGCACGGGGCTGGCAAACAAGTAAGTCGACCAATAACGCAAGTTGCAAAACAGGCACGCTTACTACACTGGAGCGACATTAACATCAAACGACCATTGTTGCAATACTTCCAAGGTCCTCTAGTCTCTCGATTTTGACCATTCCCGGCTCCGTTCGTAACTAGAGAGCAATTACAGCAGATGAAGGACAGCGACAGGCACAGCCACCAATGCGCCCGCGCAACAATCCCTGTCGAGGCAAATCTACAGCGAGCCCAAAGGCAGAAGTCCACTATAGATGCCGGAGTTATAGTGGGTGGCGCTTTAACAAACAGCGCCGATCAGCGCATCTGTTCACAGCGGTTAAGCACACCCCTCCACCCATCCTTCTGCCTTGCATTTTTACCTGCACTCCCTCGCGATCCAATACATCCAGTGTTTCGGAATCAACGACGTGATGCGTTAAGCGGTATTGGGTATTCATGGTTCATAATTCGACGCCAAAACCTCCTTGCGCACAAGGCTGCTATTGCAATGTTGACGCAGAACTGAACATTCGATAAGTAAGCCTTCTTCACCATCATATTGCGTCTCATCTACCCCTCATTTGCTCCAGCTCCTTTTTTCCTCGTTAGTACGGCATGCTACGGATAGTCACTGATGATTGGGATATGGCTCAAGCTCATGCTTCACGGGCAGCTATACAATGCTTCCCTGACCGGGCACACTGCCAGCCATGTGCCCGATGCCATCGAGCCTAGCGCTGCCGCACCGGCTTGCCTGCGTCCAACAATCCATTCAGGATTGGGCATGCTGCTCGTTGACTGGAGTATCAGACGCTAATTGGCAGCGACGTATCTGCCTATAACGATATTTTGCAATTTCATCCTGAGTCTCTATGCAAAGAGAAGATGGCAACAATCTACCGCGCATTCAAATTCAAAAGGGGAATCCTGTATTACATCCTCCATCCGCCATCTTGCTGGTTTCAACGCAAAACAGTGGCAATTGCCGCTGCGTGATAGATAAGGTGGTTAGTGTGGTTACACTGCGCTAATGACACTACTGTCGCTAGTAGTGTAAGCCTGACACCAAGATCAAGTCCAGTTCGTCGGGTTCGACCTGTCCCCAAGACAAGATGGTCACGGATACTCAACGTAGAATCTAGACGCTTAGGATAGTGTGAGCTGATAAACTGACCAAGATAACATCGTGTCCTCCGCTTGATCTTCACGCTGGCGCTCATTCGTTGTTCGGCGAGCGAAGTCGTGCGCTGCTCGCGGCTTTGCATTAGGCTTTGTGGCACGCACGGCTTCAATTCTGCCCCGTCTGGAGAACAGCAGTGAATCAAGGCGCGCCCCAGGAACGTTCCCGTCGGTTGTGACAAATGAATGCAGCATCTCATAAGAGTATCAAGTATGGAAGTGCACGCAAGCATCGAACAATGCGGGCGTCGGTCGCAGGATGATAGTATCGCGATGGGATAAAACAGTAATACGATCTTATTCGTAGTGGTGATGGCATTTTCGTTGGCATCTTGTGATAACTCTGTAGCCGCCCACAGCTCTGTGATGCACATCGCACAAAATGGGGAAATCGGTGACTCTGGCCAATGAGAGTGTTTCATTGGGGCTCGCCCCCCAGCCACTGCCGCTGCAGCATTAGTAGAGATAACCAGGTCGTCCTGGCTGGCATGTGTCAACAAGTAACTGCCGTTACGTCGGCCACGCTCTGAATGCGGCACTGACGCACCCAGTGCTAGGAGTAGTCGATGCCCAAGGCCAGCGAAAACATTCTGGTCAGCGTCTCACGGCGGCGTCCTCACATCTACATTCACCCACATTTGTACCTGCAGGATAGCACACGTCGGGCGACAGGGACAGAGGCGTCAGGCGACTCATCGGCTCCATATCTGAATGGACAGCTGTCACACCTGTTCGTTTCTTCTCCAAGGTTGCCGACAATTCGTCACGAATCATGACACATGTCAGTTTTCGAGGGATAAAGTGCGCCAGGGAAAGGACTACGTTAATGGACATAGCTCGACAATAACGACCCTCCTTGACGCGCATTTTGTTTTCTGCCTTTTGCCTGGTTACATTTGCAGAGACCTGCGAGGGTTTACGAGAGTGACCAGTAATACCCGCCGGTGCTTTGATGCTACTTTGCGCCGCTAGCCAACCTGGACAGGCACGCTTGCAAGCTTGCTCAATTAGGCCCCGTCCCAAGTCGCGTCAGCCACTTTGACTACCACCCTGAACTACGACTGAGTTAGCAAGTTAGTTACTCGTTCTCGGTCGGATAGTCGTGAGGCCAATATGTGGGCGTTTCCCGTCACTAGCTTACTACGCGCTACAGTAGCTGGTGGATTTTCTCAGGAGAGCAAAGACGCCGTCGCAAGGCTCAAATGGAGCCGTTGATCCGAAAAGAAGCAGCCTCCCGAGTAGTGATTTACATGCGGATGGCTTGTCGTGAACCAATCCGCACGAACAAGATGCGCCCGCAGATATCCTCACTTTTGAGCTACAAGCCCGCTGCAAAGGGAGCAGTCGAAGCAGAGCACTGACGTGGTGTTTACAATGGCTACTGGTATTGAACTTGGCAGGCGGCGATGATGACCCGGACTGTACTGAAAAGATGGAGATTAGAGACCACCCCCTCTAAGTTACTCAGTATTCTTCCTGCTTGTACGATGGCGATCCGTCGGCCTGCCCATTGCTCAAGATGAGAATGCCCTTGCTTGACACCAAAGTTTGGATCAAGACTAGTGCACCGCACTAATATAAGCGGTGGCTTCACTCCTTTGCCAACGCAGGAAGGACATGGCGCTAGATCACGGTCCAGCCATCACGTAGCGTGGTCCCTCTGCCTTCTCGGAATAGCCTGCCCAGGGTTGTTTTATTATTATTATTATTTTGAAGCAGAAGCATCTCTGCCAGTAACAAGATCGTTGGCTTTTTGCCCTCCCGCAACGCATGATACAGCGGCTCATCAGTCTCACTCTTCCTTAGCGACTCGAGATATCGCCCGTGACAAGTGTGCGAGGGAGCCTGCAGCTCAAAAGTCGGGGTGCTACAAAACCTACAGCCTTCTGCTGGGTAATAAAAGGTAATCATTTTGGCCTTGCGTTGGTTTTGCAGAACTGCTGCCATCTGGCGCCATTCAGCGCAGGGCCCCGAATCTCTGAACGTGGATAATCCCCCGGTTGGCTCCGTCGGGCCAGGCCGAAGTAACAGGAGGGAGGGGCGCCACTACGCGGCCGGTTGATGATCCGGCACATTGGATCCGAAGCCGCTACTGGAAGCCGTCACTGGGAAAGAAAAGCGTAAGCCCGGCGGTTTTCCTGATGCATGCAGGAGAACGGCCCTAAAACTTCCCTAAGTAGCTTACGGATACTCGCTAATTCTTTAGGTGAATCAGAAGGCGCAACGCGTGGTTGAAAGAATGTAACTTCTGGATTGCCACTGGTGCTGCTTTTGCTGGGAGGTTGTGCGCTTTTCAGCCGGGCAGGGGTGCGATATCACCTATCGCTGTGGCTCCAACTTCTGCCTTCCTATAGATAGCAACACAAAGTTTATCGTCACTAGATATGGTGACACGAGAGAAAAAAGAAAAAAACCTATGTACGAGGAATCCATAAGTATCAAAGAGACGGAAACATGAGTGACAATCATTAGAAAGGTTGAAACTGCATAGCGCAGGGTAAAAAGATACGAGAGGTGAAAAGCGAAGTACTTCTGTTTCCCATTTCCTAGAGTGGCTTGTTTCATTACCCATCTTCTTCCCTTTGTCGCTCAATCAGCAATGGCAAAGGCAATCATTTGCTGGGTTTAGCGAAAAAATACATCGCCCATCATGTTCAATACGTCAAAATTGCTGAAAGTACATGTGTACCGTCGCTTGCAGTCGATCCAGCATCCCTTCCCGGCCTGCTGCTGAGGAAATTGTCACATTGCATCGCACCACACAACCACAAAGTATCTTAGCTAAGCGTCCGACAAAAGTACTAGCCTTGGTAGTATAATGCATTGTTACTTGATCGTCTCTATACGTTCTATCATGCGACTCCATGAATATTGTCCGAGTGTACTATTGTCCGAGTGTAAAAACCAGAACGCCACTTTCAGCTCGGTCGTCGTGCCACGCTGACTTGCGCCATCGCAAACCATGTGATTAGTTCTTCATATTTCCCATTATCAATACTTGCAGTATCTGGTAAGAAGATCATTTTTGCCATGGTGGAATAGTTTATGCTTTTCGCTAGCCCGGCATTGGTTTCAGTGATTCCTCTTTGACGTGCTTCACGACTTTGGGCTCAAGCGTACGACGGAGCGACACCGCAACGGCAACGTCATAGCTCAGGACCAAGGATAGTTATCGGTGCCTTATGCTTCAAGTCCCATTGTCACCTGAATCACTGAGGTATGGAACTCACTCTTAGTTCGGCCCCAACATTAATCCGTGATTTTCGCGTGGCCGAGAGAACGACCGTACACGCTCGGGCAGAGTGTGGCTCACGCGGCTGTCGATCTATTATTGTCTTTACTCGGTGGTATCTGAAAATCCCCCAGCCTGGCCTCGTTTCGGACCAGGCTTCGCCAAAAGTCCCCAGAAGTGGACTGTACGACCATGATAGTCCTGATTGTAGCAAACTCGGGGTCGGAGTAAATGTTGCACCAAAATTAGCGCGGGCCCGAGGTAATGCTTCCTTACTCGTTTGGTGAGATAGTTTAGAATAGTTGAGAAACATGCGGGATCCTCAACCATGATCTACTCATGAAATCGGGCACTAGCTAATGAGCAAATGGTCGGGTGCTCAAGTTGAACCTGAACTACACGAGCAATCATCTGCACGAGCAAAGAAAGCCGAAGGTAAGAATCCGCTATGCCGTACACAGTAACGGACGTCGCGCTGGCAGCATAGAATATTGTGGCCTGAAGCGGTGGCCTACTTGATATTGCTTAGGCTTTCACGTCGCCTCTAAACCCGGGACGCGTAGCCTCTTGAGATCAACGTAGTCAGAATGAAGAAATAAATAATGGTTAAGATAGTGTGGTAGCCTCTCTTGTTGCTAAGCCAGCTCATGCCTTCCGTATCTGTACAGCTCCCTGCTGCTATGCTTCTACAATGATAGGAATCATACTTGAACGTTTCCTTCTGCTTGGTCTGAAACAGGTTCCACGACGTTCAGTCCACCGAACCAGCAGACAGAGGTAGATAGAGCACCATCCCCACCGACAGGGCTCATGCACTGGTGCTAAAGTAGTAATTCTCCCAAAGATACTCGTAGTCCTCCAGGATACCCCCAATGAAGCTGGGCATTCGTCTCGACACGCCTGTCACCACACCTTTTGTCACATTCTCATAAAACGCACCGCGCATACTCCACCACAGCATCGACCAGCCTCGCTTGTTCCACTCATCGCGCTCCAGCGGCGTCGTGCGAAGGCTAGCGCCACTGCTGGTATCGCGCAGCTGCCGCGCGGCGTATTCCACCGCGAGGCCAATCATCCACGGCGTCCACGAGCGCTGATTCTTGCTTCGCATCAGCGCGACGGCATACGCCAGCGGTGCGAGGATGTGCAGCACCTCAGCGGCATGCCCGAGACCTCGCAACTGGTTGAGAAGTTTTGTCGCGGGACGAATATCGTCGGCAGTGAGCACCCGCGTCAAAAGGTACGAACTGATATCGCCAGATTCAGGTAGGGATGGCAGGCTCATGCCCGTTCGCGGCATAGTCCATTCCCTTTCGTGAGATGGCCTCATCATGTCCTGCGCTTCCTGGGACGTCATGGTGTTGCCGTGGATGCTGCCGCCATCTTCCAGCGCGAAATCGCTCTCGCTGTCCAAAGCCAGGCCGTCTTCCTCGCTCTTCTCCTGGTCAAGGTCATCCGGAATGGGTTCACGCTCTGGCAGCGGCGGCGTAACAATTTGGCGCGTTCGCGTGATGCGCAGCAGCAGCAGGCGGCAAATTGCCTTCGTGCCCTCAAGCAGCACCACAACACGCCACCGAGACTTTTCCCCGCCGCGGCGTTTGGCCGACATTTCGCACAGTAGCTCGGTGTATATGACCATTTGCAGCAGCATGGCCACGCGCCGGTAAAGAGCACTCTTTTCGGCCCAGAAGCGAGTGTAGCGGGCGTGCGCGGTGCGAATGGGCGGGATGGGTAGCTTCGAGACGGCTTTCGCGAGGAGGTTGTCGTGGTATAGGCTGAGCAGCTGTACGCCGGAATGGATCGATTCGGAGGCAATCTCGGCATCGCGAAAGCGACCTAGAGGTTCGATCTTTAGAGCGTGAAAAGAGTGAGGGTTCGTCAGAAGGGGTAAGCAAACCTGGAATGATATAAGTTAGACTGCGCAGTGCGCTCTCGATCTGTGAGACTTGGCTGGCGTTTTTAGTGACGAATTCCTCGTAGGATGCCAGCCATTGCGGCGGCATTGCCAGGATCTGGCCGACCGTCGACGCTGGACGTTTGGGCAGCGTCGACTGCACGGGCATGGTGGGCGTTTGTTTGCGATCACGATTTGGTGCTCTAGTGGCAGAATCCGACTGGAAATCCAAAGGTCGCTTGAAACTAGGACGTGCGGCGCATGGTCCTGTGATGGCTTGCGGAAAGGAGGGCAATACATTGCAGCTGGTTCATGGTGACGCAGCTGGGGCCGAGAGGCGCGCTGGTTTGTCCTCACTAGCGTTTTACCGAGGCACATGTGGCGACGCTTTTCCGCATTCGGACGCAACAGCTACCCGGTACTAACAACAAGCGTGTATTCGTGCTCGGAATCCGAATTGAACCGTGATGTTGTTTGTCTTTTTAAAAAAAGACATGACCAAATATACTATAGATAATTTTCCCGTCGCCACGGACGTTGTGCATAGTATACACTATTGTGTTACGGTTGACATTCAGTCCAAAAATGTATGTTTGGTACGCTGTGAATCACTGGTGCTCACGCGACATTCGAATTGTGACGCACGGCTCGTTGTCGTTAAGCAAATAAAGCATGGACGGTGTCATGGATGAAGATGGCTGTGAGCCACGACCAGACTGTGTAATCTATATGTAGAGCACTTCAAGCCATAAGCACAGTGCCTGGACCCAACGTCTCGGTAAACGTTGCATGTTCATCGATTAAGCCATAATAATCCTAGAAAAGGCATTACCTCCCTGCTATAAGAATGTATCGAAAGTTCCCTAATCATAGATATGCAGTATTAACTTCCACACACTGGCTCTTTAGTGAGGATAAAACCCTACCTTAGAGCTCTAGCGGACTGGAAGTTTTGTACGACATATTTCTCTGAGATTCCCAGCCTTGGCTACACGATGTCGACGGGCAGCCGCCCCGTGACGAGGAACGCCCACCAATAATGCTCGTAACACTCACTACTCGCAACTGTTGGCCTGCTTTGCTTTTTTCTGCGCCATCCTATGGTCGGAGTTACGAAACACTGGCGCATGTGCGTGTTAGACAATAACAAGTCAACAACCAATAATGACTGCGATTGGCCGAGGGCTACTAACAGCGGCGGCGTTGCATTGAGGTGGCGCGCGTGACGACCCGAGCTTAGTTGAATATAAATATGTCTTGTTTATATTATTGAGAACGATTTTTTTAAAACTCAGCAACTCCCATCACTACACTAAGAGAGTTCTTTCGGCTCTTCTTCCGTTACCATTCCCGGTCACTCATTCTGACCGTTGACTTGCCCAGCAGCTTGTCCGCCACGGCTAGACGGCGCAAACACCCGTCTTTCTATGAGCAACAGAGAAAAGAAAAAAAAAATGCGTTGTCCATACAATCATCATCCGCCATACACAAAGTGTGATCATTGTGCTCTACTGATGTCTTTGAACCATTGTGGCCAAGCCTTACCTGCGTGTCCCCCCTTTGTCCCCGGCCTACGGACGTGGCGCCCGCCCGAATTGAGAGACTCGCGTTGGCACTACCATGGAATCGAAGTTGACGTGCAGGGAGAGTTACACTCAGCAAGGGGCGACTGGTGCAGTCACAGCTCGCATGCTAGGCTCGTCAGCAATGAAGCACCGCATCCTAGCCGTCTCGACAACCCAAGCCTAAGCTTCTCGAGGAAGAGCGATGCCTTGCAGCCCATCCGCTTTCCGCCAGCTCCCGGACCACCACTTCTTCAACCTATCCCACAGGCTACGTCATCACAGGCTACGTCGAGATACAGCCGGCCTCGGTCACCCCCAGCCGACCTCACTCGCGGTCCATCACGAACTGAGCGTCCTGAGCGCGACAGCGCCAACCCTCCAGCGCCATCCTCACGGGCTACAGAAGCATTGCACTGTGCGCCGCGCTCGGAGGACAGGCAGGGACTCAAAATATATGGTTATCCTCCGTCAATGACCTCATCCCAAAGACAGCCGAGTCATTCTGCCTCGCAATCAATGTCGAGCTTCAATAACTCACGAACATATCCAAGTCTGCCACCGGAGAGCTCCGCGAGAAACCGGGCGCACAACATGGAAACCACGGCAGAAGAAAGTTGGGAATGGTAGTCAATGGAGACATGGGACATTTTCGAGCCGCAGGAGCAGTCATAAGTCCCAAGTGGCGGAAGCCTTGGCAGTTTAGCTGTGCTAGCAAATAGACGCATAAGATTTAACCATGTTGCCCAACGCGAAGCCATTAAACAGACAACTATGTTGCGTGTAATCACGTGCGACTCGTAATCTCGTAGATTGTCCATCCACTCTCTTTGACGATTTGTTCGAGCTCGATCGGGTCAGGTCGTGGATATATTCTATATTGTGGTAGGCCTTATGTGTCCAGCCTTGATACTTTCACCATCCTGTGAGTGGAAATATATCAAGCATGAGGGAAACAAGCAATAGTTAAATGTCAAATTAATCTCTAGCGTCAGTCTTCGTTGTTAAGTAGGAGTAATTTCAGCCAAACCGTGTTCGCACAGAGAGACATGATCAATAAATGGGCAGTCATGCTTTGAATCCAATTGCCGCCTTCACGAAAAACTTTTAATGTACAACGGCGTGGTCTGGCAATATGCTCATATGCTCATGCGGCTGAATTGTGATAGGTCATTCCTTGCCAAGCAAGACCAAAAAGACATGGATAAGCGTACTACCGAACGCGGCCGAGTAGCTAAGCGAAGGATAGAGAACCATGGTTCTACGCACCGGGCCATTGTCCACAAAGTGTAGGCACAGAGGAGCCGACTCAGACAACACATTATACAGACAGAAAAAATTCCATCGTACTTAATTCGACGTGCGCCGTAGTGGTCGCTAGTCGGAAATTAAAGTCAGCAGTGAAGTAGGCTTGTAGAACGTGGTCAGGCGGATCGCAGCATGTACCAGCGTCTCTGGCAACGTGAGCGAGCTTTGGGAGCCCATTTTTCTCCGTAATCTAATGTTGAATCGATTAAAGCTTGACCAAAACTATGAACCGAACTGAGAACTGTCTAGCACCAAGGCGCATTGGTTAAAGAATCGCGGGAAGATCGGCAGCTCGTGGGTACGATCTAGCAGCAGTGGACCAAACTCCTTGTGGATAAGTATTCTGGCTACTTTGTGCGTCAAGATGATCTCTTTCTTGGTCCAAACCCTGTCTGACTGTCGTTACTCGTTATCACTCGGGTTGGCGCCAATCTGCGAGTCTTTGCGATCCCTGCATACCTGTCTTTCAAACCCAGCCACATTACCGCGCCCCCAACACGCTCGACGATCGTCGACTATCAAATAGCTTCCTTGCCAATCATTGTCGCAATTTGCTTGGTTTGGACCGTCGCAGTCTCGCCGTGGGCGCCGATCAAGGGGACACCGTCGACGATCGCGGCCCGGTCGCATCTGCAAGCCACGTAGTTGGCGGCAGCTCTTGATCTAGACGCAGACGCGGCGAGTATAAATGTCGCTGATAAAGGATTTAGCGTTCGTCTATTTTCTCTGAACTTGTTTTGGTTTATATAATTGTAGCTTTTGAACTCGGCCCTCGATAAATTAAATAACTTTTCCGAACACCAGACGAGGACAACGATGTCGGAGCTTATTGTTCTACTTGCTGGCACTGTCCTCGGCCTCTTTGTCGTCGTTACCCGTCCCGGCCGCTGAGGCGCAGCAGCATCTTTAAGTCAAGGACGACATTGCTCTCTACGAAAAGCGCTCGGATGGCCGGTGAGCGGTCGGCAGGAACGGCAATCCTTGCTGCGTAGACTTGCATTGCGGCAAGAATCAGATTTGCTCAGCGTGCAACAGACAAGTCGCGTTTTGCAGCTGCGTATTCCGTGTTACGCGGACTTGTCGTGTAGTTCTAGATCTATGAGTGGCAGCTAGTAGTCAAAGAGTAGCGTATAATAGCTATTGCGGTACGACTTAAGTAAGAAGGAAGACTGATGAAGTTTATAAGCTCTACTATAATCGCGTCGAAGTATTCTTCCAGGCACCTAAGAAAATACATACACTACCGCCCTTTTAGGAAATTTAGACTCGTACACTTCAACGTTCTAGTCAAAAGCTATCACTCTGACTGGGAAAGACGAGCTTACAGATTCTTTCCATTGTGAAAAACTGATTATGTGCTCTATCAAAACCAGGTTTTTTACAGTATTAGTAAAAAGCCACTTAGAACAAGTACCGCACTATATGTAAGTACCAATGTCTTTTTCTGATAGCACTTATCTGGCGTAATGACAAGTTATTGTATCGTACTCCTGGTTCTTTCCTGGCTGGTTTCGGGACTTGCTTATCCCCCTCCGTGGTCGAAGCGGTAGTGGTGGCGAGGAAAGGTAATGAGGTCTTTTGTCCGTCGCTACTCATTAGTGGAAATTATTGCTGGTCCGTTTTCGGAGCGGCTGGAGACCGCGGCATCTAATCTCTGGATTTTTACCGTAGACCAGGCTGTCTTCGGGAACTCGATAACTCATTAAGCTGGGTCCCACGATGGTGCTCATGACCTGGTGGAGTCTATCGCATTCTCACGAGACATGAAGCTCGCGCGAGCAGCTTGCCCGCCGGCCAGTCGCTAGGAAGAGCTGAGTGCTTGCCCCAAAACGCAGCGTCTTCGGCTTTCCCCGCGAATGTGCCTTGGCTATCTTTTAGCGGGCGCATTTGGCATGCTGGGGTTCTGGACGACGCCACGTGCGCTACCTTCCGGATTGGGCGGGGAACTTGAGGCACTGAACCTGTTAGTCATGGCTATCAGTCAAAAAATCCCGTAAAAGGTAGACGCCCACACCTTTCTGATCAGGGGAACAGGGGGCCGGAAATTTCATTACATCACAGTTTATCCCCAGAAAAAGCCACCCTCCAGCTATGGCGGCAATGCCGCAGTCTTGTGGGAGTTGACAAAGAGTAACAGCTCTTGCCACTCCAGTCAGTGCCAAGAGACCAATCGTGGAAACAGCCGTGCCGCGGAAACACCGTTGGAGAACCTGGTGAACTTACGTAAAGATCATCGGACTGGCCAAAAACAGCAGGTAGATATAAAAGGTATTACACGGACTTGTTCGATACAGAGAGCGAGTTTGGTCGATCTTCCCGCTCGCCCACGTACCCCCCATGTCGGCCGACTTTCAACTGATACTCAACTCCAAAATATACAGCTAGTTGAAATGCATGCGGTGTATCCTGGAAATTTCCAACTGTTAGCGTTTGCAATATTAAAGCAGAAACCCCCCCAGCAATCATGAACATCATCATCTTCGCAAAGCGATCGACTTCCGACTACAAGCTTGCAGCCAGCAGTTGCTAGTTGTTTCCCACAGCTTCACCATGCACGCCAAAATCGCCCCCAAACTGGCGGCTATTATTCTAGCCTCGCTCACCTTGGCACGTCCGAGCCCTACCCAGACCTTGGCAGAGCGCGACAACGTCCCCAACACTGTGTGGTGCGGCCCGGTCCTCGCCGCCGCTGCGACCAAAGTGCAAGCTGAATGGACGATCCCTACAGTATCTGTGCCTGACTCCGATTACAACTCGGTGCCAGACCTCGAGTTCTATCAATGGGTCGGTATCGATGGCGTTGGCGGTTCGAGTTGCGGTAACGCTTTGCTCCAAGGCGGTACCTCTCAGGTGGTGCGTTATGAATTGACTCCGCTTGATCTGCAAGTATTGACTTTATTGATCACAGTGGAACCCAAGTACTTCAAAGTTCACATATGACGTCTGGTACGAGTTTTATACCCCTGACAACACGCCATCGTATCACCAGCCGCAACCGCCTGGTATGTAGCCGAAACCTATAACAACGGGACCATAGAGGAGCTAACAAACTGAAATAGTTGGGCCTGGTGATCGAGTTCGCGTGACCGTGACGGCCGACCCGAGCGGCCTCAAGGGAACTGTGTAAGCTAGCATCCTGTTTCTGTCCCTAAAACTCTCCTCAACTAACATTTGTCGCCAGCCTCATTGAGAATCTATCCACGAGGAAACAAGCAATCTACTACCCGGAAGCGGTCGGTAATTACCCTCTCTGCTACCAGCATGTCGAGTGGGTCAACGAAGCACCTACTTCACTACTTCCTAGCTTCCCCAACTTCGCTTTCACCTCGCTGTCGGCCTGGGATATGAATGGGAGTTTCTTCAACGCTGCTGGCTCCGATCTATGGTACTTGAATGGGACCGGTAATCAGTGCTCTTCCACACTCTCCAGGGATGGCAGCAGCGTCTATTATACCAATACACCCCCGAGCTGATTTTAGGAATCACTACCAAGCAAGTAGCCAAGGAAGAAAATGTCAATTAAATTTAAGGTTCTACTTTACAATGTCTTGTTAGGATATGCCGTTGTAGGGTATGACTTGCTGTCTTTTATAGGAACTTATAACTATGTTGATTATTATACATAAATTAGCACACCATTTGTCGGCATAATTTATGCTCAATTTCATGTTACTACTACGCCAGCGTAAAAAAATTTTAGGCGGACACTACCAAGCTAGACCTAGATGCTAAGTATGTTCTCTTAGCTGATAATCCCTATCCATAGTTTTTGAATTTAGTATTGCTTCGCGGCAGTACTCGCGCGCAGTCTTCTAACCCTATGATGAAATGCCTTGAGAAGGCTCTGCGTTCCCCTACTTGTAGCCGCCATCGCAGCCATGACCTCGTATGTGTCCGACTATAACCGCGTCACTAATATACACCTATCCTATATTATTAATTAACG